>ML321075.1:0-50594 GCA_005239505.1 Nicotiana paniculata | reverse complement strand
TGGGAGCCCAACTACGAAATCCATGGTGATCCGCTCCCACTTCCACTCGGGAAGCTCAATCTGTTGCATCAAACCACTGGGTCTCTGGTGCTCGTACTTAACCTGCTGATAATTCAAGCACCGAGTTACATATGCTACAATATCCTTCTTCATCTCCGCCACCAATAATGTTGTCGCAAGTCCTGGTACATCTTTGCGGCGCCCGGATGAATGGAATATCGGGAACTATGGGCCTCCTGTAGTATCAACTCATGAATACCATCAATATCGGGTACACAAATACGATCCTGCATCCTCAAAACTCCCTCATCATCAACTGTGACCTGCTTGGCACCTCTGTGCCGAACCATATCTCTAAGAACACATAAATAACGATCATCATACTGCCTGGCCCGGATACGATCATACAATGAAGAATTGGCCACAGTATGGGCCGAAACACTGCCAATCTCAGAAACGTCCAATCTCATGAACCGGTAGTCCAAGGTTGAACATCCAAAGCAAGTGGTCGCTCTCCGACTGGTATATAAGCAAGACTACCCATGCTGGCTGACTTCCGGCTCAAAGCATCGGCCACCATATTAGCCTTCCCCGGATGATATAGAATGGTAATGTCATAATCCTTCAACAACTCTAACCACATTCTCTGCCTCATATTCAACTCTTTCTGCTTGAACAGATACTGAAAACTCTTATGATTTGTGAACACTTCACATGACACACCATACAGGTAGTGCCTCTAAATCTTCAATGCATGAACAATGGCTGCTAACTCCAAATCGCGAACTGGATAGTTCTTCTCATGAAACTTCAACTGACGAGAAGCATAGGCTATAACCTTTCCATCCTGCATCAACACTGCACCAAGTCCAACCCGTGAAGCATCACAATACACGGTATATGGTCCTGAACCTGTGGGCAAAACTAAAATTGGTGCCGTGGTCAAGGCTGTCTTGAGCTTCTGAAAGCTCGCCTCACACTCATCTGACCACCTGAACGGGGCACCCTTCTGAGTCAACTTGGTCATCGAGGCTGCAATAAATGAAAAGCCCTCTACAAACCGGCGATAATAACGTGCTAAGCCCAAGAAATTCCGGATCTCTATAGCTGAGGTGAGTCTAGGCCAATCTTTGACTGCTGAAATCTTCTTGGGATCCACATGTATACCCTATGACGATACCATATGACCTAGAAATGCAACGAACTCAACCAGAATTCACACTTGGAAAATTTGGCATACAACTGACTATCCCTCAAATTCTGGAGGATGACTCGAAGGTGCTGCTCATGCTCCTCACGGCTATGGGAGTAAATCAAAATATCGTCAATGAAAACAATCACTAATGAGTCCAAATAGGGCCTGAACACTCGGTTCATAACCTCCATAAAAGCAGCGGGGGCATTTGTCAACCCAAATGACATCACCAAGAACTTATAATGCCCATACCGAGTGCGAAAGGCTGTCTTAGGGACATAAGATGCCCTAATCCTCAGTTGATGGTACCCAGATCTCAAGTCTATCTTGGAAAACACTAAAGCACCCTGAAGCTGGTCAAATAAATCATCAATCCTCAGCAAAGGATACTTATTCTTAATAGTAACCTTGTTCAATTGCCGGTAGTCAATACACATCCTCATTGAGTTATCTTTATTCTTAACAAACAACATTGGGGCACCCCAAGGGGAGACGCTAAGCCTAATGAAGCCCTTATCAAGCAGGTCCTGCAACTGACCTTCAACTCCTTCAACTCTGGCGGGGCCATACGATATGGCGGAGTAGAAATGGGCTGAGTGCCCGTATCCAACTCAATACAAAAGTCAATATCTCTTTCGGGTGGCATACCCGGCAGGTCAGTAGGGAATACCTATGGGAACTCACAAACCGCGGACACAGATTCCATAGAAGGAACCTTGGCACTAGAATCACAAACATAGGCCAAATAGGCCAAACAACCCTTCTCGACCATACGCCGAGCCTTCATATATGAAATAACTCTACCGGAAGAATGACTAGGAGTCTCTCTCCACTCCAATCGAGGTACTCCCGGTAAGGCCAAGGTCAATGTCTTGGCATGACAGTCCAGAATAGCATGATAGGGAGATAACCAATCCATCCCCAATATAACATCAAAGTCAAGCATATCAAGAAGCAAAAGATCTACCTGAGTCTCCAGACCACCAATAACCACTAAGCATAAACGATAGACTCGATCTACCATAATAGAATCACCTAACGGTGTAGATACATATACAGGAGTACTCAGGGAAACGCGGGGCATAATCAGACAAGGAGCATAATATGAAGACACATAGGAGAATGTAGACCCCGGATCAAATAAAACCGAAGCATCTCTACTGCAAACTGAAACCATACCTGTAATGACTGCATCAGAGGCCTCAGCCTCAGGCCTGGCAGGAATAGCGTAGCATCGGGGCGGAGCGCCTTCAACCTGAACATCTCTGGGTCGAGCTACTGCGGGCTGACCTCTACCTCTCATAGCTTGTCCTCCACCTCTAACTGACTGGCCTCCACATCTGGCACCTCGACCTCCAATCCTTGCTGGCTGAGTGGGCGGGGGTGCACCTGGTGCGGGAATCATAGCACGGGAACCCGGATGCTGGGAACTACCAGAAGCTCGAGGGCAGTACCTAGAAATGTGTCCTGGATCACCACAAGAGTAACAAGCCCTCTGCTGCTGAGGCTGCTGAGGCTGCTGGACCTGAAATTGTCCTTGTCAACCAAAAGAACCACCCTGAAAGCTCTGAAGCGGCGGCGCACTGATAGGAGCTGGTGATGCACTACGGGATACCTGGAGTGCTGACTGGAATGGTCTAGGAGAATGACCTCTTCCAAAAGAATCTCTTCCTCCAGATGAGCCACCACTGAATCGGTCAAAATGATGAGGTCTCTTGTCAGACCCCTGACCACCTCCCGGTGATAAGACCATCTCAATATGCTTGACTACATCGGCGTCCTCCTGAAATGAGATATCAGTACCTATCTCCCTGGCCATCTGAAGTCTAATACGCTGAGCTAGACCCTCAATAAACCTCCTCACCCTCTCATGATCAGTGGGGAGTATCATGATAGCATGTCGGGCTTGAGTAATGAACCTGGTCTCATACTGTGTAACAATCATAGATCCCTGCTGGAGGCGCTCAAACTGCCTCCGAAGACCCTCCCTCTGAGTAAATGGTAGAAACTTCCCCAAGAATAACTCAAGAACTGAGCCCAAGTCAAAGGCAAAGACCCAGCTGGTCTGGTCAAGCAGTAGTCTCTCTACCAAATCTTGGCGGTACCAGAAAGACGGAATGTAGCAAAATCAACTCCATTGGACTCCACGATGCCCATGTTCCGAAGAACGTCATAACAACTGTCCAAGAAATCCTGGGGATCCTCTGATGGTGCACCAGTAAATGTAGTAGAAAATATCTTGGTGAACCGATCCAATCTCCACAAAGCATCGGCAGACATGGCTGCCCCCTCAACTTCCTGTGCCACAAAACCCGGCTGAGCTGCTCCAGCTGCTTGAGGTGCTGGAGTCTAAAACTGAGAATCTAGCTGCTCCGGCGCGCGGGTAGCAGGACTCTGGTTCCCTCCCCCAGCCTGAGAGACGGCTGGTGCAGTAGGAAGAAGACCAACCTAAGACACGCTCTCCATAAGTCCCACTAAACGGGCCAGAGCATCCTGAAGAACCGGGGTGGCAATGAACCCCTCTGGGACCTGGGCTGGTCCGACTGGAACTGCCTGAGCAGGAACCTCACTGGCAAAATCTACCTGTGGGTCCTATACTGGGGCTGCTACTCTGGGCTGAGCCCTAGCTCTGCCTCGTCCTCGGTCCCTCGTAGGAGCTGTAACAGGAGGATCGGGCTGCTGATCGGTAGATGAGGAAGCACGCGTTCTCGCCATCTGCGAGAGAATAGAATTGAAAATCATTTAGCGTTTAGAATTCAAACCGCACGACAGAGAAGGAGAAATGTAAAGTTATTCCTAACTTTGAAGCCGCTGGGGGATAAGTACAGACGTCTCCGTACCGATCCCTCAGACTCTACCAAGTTTGTCCGTGAATTTTTGATACCTAAGCAACCTAGTGCTCTGATACCAATTGTCACGACCCGAAATCCCACCGTTGGGACCGTGATGGCGTCTAACGTTGAAACCACTGGACAAGCCAACGTTCTGGTTAACATGCTTATTTCCTTATTATTTGGCATTTAACGAAAAAGCGATAAGTGATAACAAGTATAAATAACAATGCGGAAGCTATGAAAAATACTCTTCAAGTATCTGATACTACAAAATCCTTAGTAACACCCCAGAACTGGCACCACAAATCCACGGACTGTCTAAGAACACTAAAAACAAAGTTTGAATAAACAGTATAACTGTCTCAGAAATACAAGAGAAGAAAAAGGAATGACATAGGAGGTGACTCCAAGGCCTGCGGACGCCTGCAAGACTACCTAAGTGTCGCCTGTGGACTGAAGGATACTCCCTTAATCACTGTCCACCGGGTCCGGTACTGTAATCTGCACAACATAAAAAGTGCAGGTGTACCATCAGTACAACCGACCTCATGTACTGAGTAAGTGCCGAGCCTAACCTCGGCGAAGTAGTGACGTGGCTAGGACACGACAAATAATAAACACATGTGCAATTCAATAATATATAACAGAAATAACGGCAGGAAGTAAACAGTTAAGTACAAATACGGGGAAAACATGCTGGGGTACAAAGGAGAAAAGACTTATTGAGTAACAGAACATGGAAACCGTATAAGTATCAAAATAACAACAGAGAACAAACAAGTGCACGACATCACCCTTCGTGCTTTACTCTCGTTCTCACCAAAACAAGTGCACAATATCACCCTTCGTGCTTTACTCTCGTTCTCACCAAAACAAGTGCACGATATCATCCTTCATGATTTTACCTCACAATATCATGGAACGGAATTATCCTTCGTGCATTATCTCTCATATCATGGCACGGCATCACCCTTCGTGCTTTTAAAATCACAATATCGGCACGGCATTAACCTTCGTGCTTTTAAATATAAAATCATGGCACGACATTATCCTTCGTGCATTATCTCTCATATCATGTCACGGCATCACCCTTCGTGCTTTACACTCTTCCTCACCCAAACAATAACAAGAAAACCAATTTGGCAAGGAAGAACCATAATACAAACCATAATTTACAACATCCCGGCAAGGGAACAACAACAGAAATATCACCGTCCCGGCAAGGGACACAGCTATAACCAATCTCACTAAATGTAAAACATAACCAAATAATCCCCAAACGAAAAACTAATCAACAACACAACCAAGTATTTCCAACAATTGTATAATCTCAAAAATGAAATCTACCTCATAACACAGTGGATATCAAAGAAAAACACATATACCATAAGATATGACTCACGGTCATGCTTGACAACAAGGTATAGGTACTCGCCACTTCACCTATAAATTGAACATGATAATAACACGTAGCACATATGACTCAACACCTATTCCCTCGAGCTAAGGTTAGGCCAAAAACTTACCTCGACTCCAAGAATCCAAATCAAGCCTCCAGCACCGCTTTTCCTTTCGAACCCGACTCCAAATTAATAGTATATATATACATAATTGACTCAATAACATCAATAAATTCTTAACAATTCAATTCAAAGGCTTAAATATAGAATTCCCAACTTTTTTTCCAAAAATCGACCCCGGGCCCGCTTGGTCAAAACACGAGGTTCGGACAAAAATCCGATCACCCATTCCCCCATGAGGCCGAACATATAATTTGTTTTGAAATCCGAACCCAAAACGAGGTCAAATTCCAAAATAATCAAAAAGCCCTAACTCTACCCAAATCACCAATTTTCTACCATTAAAACCCTAGAATTGTTGATAAAAGTTGATGAAAATCATTAGGAAGTTGAAAGAAACTAGTTAGGGGTTACTAACCTATGATTTGGGAAGAAACTCTCTTGAGAAAATCGCCTCTGGTCTCCTATTTTGGTGAAGAATTGAAAAGAAATCGGGTGAAACATCTAACTTAAACACTGCCCGACCCTCGCACATGTGGTGCCTGGGTCGCACTTGCACTTTCGCAGGTGCGGAAAATCCATCGCACCTGCGAAAAAGGGCTAAGCCACTGAGGGCCGCACCTGCGGAACCGCTTCTGCAAAGAATGAGTCGCACCTGCGGAATTGGGCTGGCTGGGGCTGGACCGCACATGCGGCTGGTTATCCGCACCTGCGGTCTCGCACTTGCGGCCTAAGGCTCGCAGGTGCGGGCGCACCAGAACTGGTGCACCAACAATGATTCTTCAACTCTAAACACCCCTGAACCCACCTGAAACTCACCCGAGCCCTCAGGGATCCAAACCAATTATGCACACAACCTCAAAAACGTCTTACAGACTTATTCAAGTAATCAAAACACCAAAATAACATCATGAACATCGAATTAAACCTCAAAAGCAATGAAATTCCTTTAAACCTCCAAAACTTCTAAATTTTTCATTTTCGATCCGAATCACATCAAACTAAGTCTGTTTCCCACCAAATTTCACAGATAACACATATAAGACATATTGAACCTGTTCTGGGCTCCGGAACCATAATACGGTCCCAGTATCACAGGTTTCACATCAAATCTCATTTTCAAAAACCTTTATATTTTTCAGAAAACAATTTTCTTCAAAAATTCATTTCTCGGACTTGGCACCTCGGAATTCGATTTCGGTCATACGCCCAAGTCCCACATTTTCCTACGGACCCTCCAGGACTGTCAAATCACGGGTCCGGTCTGGGTCCATTTACCAAAATGTTGACCAAAGTCAACTTTACTCAAATAATTAATACAAAATCATCATTTTATCAATTTTCCACTTAACGGCTTCCTGGCTACACGTCCGGGCTGTGCACGCATATCGAGGTATGATTTAAGGATGCTTTCACAGCTACGGAACACAGATTTAGCTAAAATTACACGAGATGACCTTTTGGGTCATCACAAATAGTCTTGAAAGCTTATTTTTTATTAGGATTTAGCTTTGATTGTGCTTCCTTAGATACTTGTATATCATTTTGATTCTTAATAATATACAATCCTTTTTATTTTGTGTTTGGAACGCTCTTTTTATGGAATACATTTATGTACCCTAAGATTTTTTTTTAACTTGAATAACAATTTTACTCATGATGAATTTAAAAACTAACTAAATTGGATTTTCTTGCTAAATAATTAATTAAAAGATTTAACTATTTGGTTTAATATACAAAATAATTTATTTTATGTTGATTCAGATCTTATATTAGTTCATCACTTGTTTTGACTATTTAATCTTAATTATAATTTTATCCACCATAAATTTTATTTTCAAAGAGTAAAAGATTAATATGACATTTGACTTTTAGATCATTATGTTTGTAGAATCATTGGAGGTATTGACTCTTACCAACCATTTTTTCTTCTCTTTCTCACACATTTATATTCTTAAATATTTCTTAGTTATTTTTTAAGAATTGGGTATTTTTTCAATATTACACAAAAAATTGATAGAAAAAAATATTATTTGAGTAGGAAAATAGTTTAAATATAAAATAAAAATATATTAATGTAGTGGTATCTTTTTCTCAATTTCAACTCTTTATGCAATCCATTTGATATTACTTTTATTTTTCTCTGTATTGGACATTATAAGGTGGTAACGTATTGCCAATACGGATGATTCTTATTAAATTAATTTTATTAAATCTTCCTACATATTTTTAATAAGAATTTAATAGAAAAATATTAATTTTTAAAATTTTAAATATTAAAAATTAGCACATAAGGTATTATAGTCAAAAAAATAGGTTATTACAGTTATGTCATCTCCTTATGAGTTCTTCCGCTTAATATATTAGGGCTATTTGGTATATTAATCTTGTGTTTATGCTTTTATAATAATATAGGCTCTCCTTTTTCTAAATGAATTTGGACGATATAATACATTCTCAAATTAAATTAGTAATAGGACATTATAATACGTTTTCAAATTAAATTAGTAATAGGAATTTTTAAGAAGTATATCCTAAAAGTAGTAGGATTACATGACTAAAGATATTTACTTGTTCAATTATACTAATAGGAATCCTAACGATAATCATGTAGGATTCATAACGTACAATATTATGTCCTAAAATAAATAGAATTATAAGGCTAATATCTAGAGTTCCGGTTATGCCCTTTATTATGAGTTATTATGCTTAATATTATAAGGTTATTTTTGTAAACCGACATATATATATATATATATATTTTTGTAAACCGACATATATATATATATATATATATATATATATATATATATGTTTTTTTTACGTTACTGTCCCCTGCTAGTTGATGATCCAGAAGGAACTAAAAGTTTAACTAAGAAATCCCTATAAAAGGCGTTGATCTCAAATGATCAACGGCCCATAATAAATCCCTACCTCCCCTTATATCCCCATAACCCCAAACCTTAGAGACAAATCCCCACCGCGCCGCCTCTGTATTCTCTCATCTCTCCTTCTCCCTCCTTCACAAACCCTAGCCGCCTCCACAATCTTCTCCAAATCCAAGCAAATCATGGATTCCTTCTGTGATTTATTTGCCTTTTACGCGTTACCTCATTATTACTTGCAATACTATGGTGTTACTTAGTACTTGCCTAAACTTGGCAAGTACCATCTCTCATATTCGGGCCCGCTCAACTTCAATCGCTAAGATCTGAAAAATATCTAGTCCATATACACGGAAGATCGGTTGATTTCTCACATCAGTAGACTGGTTTTCAAACATTGAACCCTAATTAGGGTTTGAATCACGATTTCTTTGCTTTACTAGTTTCCTTATTCATTTCATGTATAATTTCCCTTTCTTATTTATGTTTGATTGGCCTCTTTCCTTATTTACTCGTCTGATTTAACTGCTATATAAACCCCTCCCCTAAATCCCCTTGAACAGAATTGGAATAACCTAATCACTGTTATTATTCTCACTATTCTCCTCTTTCACTCACTCACTCACTCTGTTACACTCGAATATTTTCTAAAACTGTCGAATTTTGGGACGGCTTAAAGACAAGGCCATTAAACGACCTCCTTCGATGCAAGCACTGCTCGGAGCCTTCTCGAGGCTCTTGTGAACTCTGAAGCATCGGAGACCTGGGGTTCTTACTGTTAAGCTCTTTACTATTCTTTTGCTCGCATTATTTTGCTACTGGTTAGTGTTTTTAACCCTTGCAATGTTAATTTTCTTTCTTTCCTTCTGCATACCTATATGCATTTGAATTGTATGAGCATGATTTAGTTGTGAATCCATGATATTGCACTAATATGATAATTCTCAATACTCCTTTATCATCCTATGATAGTTGAACGCATGAGATAGCTTACTGCTTTGTCCTTAGTTTGTGTTAGGCTAGCAGGTATTCTTCATTATGGTTTGCATTTCTATGTTGGTTCTTTGTTTTCTTATGGAATCAGTTCTGTACCTCTAGCATCTGAATATGTTTCAGTTTTGAGCTTCAATGCGTGCCTATAACTATGACTATATGGAACCCCCCCCCCCCCACTTTGAATGAATCCTTTAGTGCTGAGTCTTGTGTCTGATTGACTGTTCTTTGTGTACTAGCCACAACTATATGAAACATTGCTTTAAGGTTTACTCTAAACATGTTTTCCTTGTTATCCTGATCCCTAGCATTACTTAGGATTTTAATATAAACATTCCATTTTCCCTCAACTATGATCTTGTTCCCTTGCTAATACGCCTCCGGGTATGTCTTAATTCCATGTTCCTTCAGTGATTACTTGGCATGTCATAATATGTGTTTCAATGCTGCTTTAATGTCTTAATTCCCTCTTCCTTCAGTGATTACTTGTCCTGTCATAATATGTGTTTCAATGCTGCCTTGCCTTATGATGAGAATTAACATATTTGTCTTATGATGCTAAGATCTATGCTAAGTGTTAATTTCTATCAAACTTTGCAAACATGTTCCTCCCTCTAACTTCCCCAATATGTGTTTGTTATGTGCTACTTTCCTAAATGTTGAAGTTCTACTGAACAAAGTCTTGTGATCTGCTTGATTATTTGTTTTGTATGCTCAACTTGGCTATGTCTATTTTAAGTATAAGTGTATCACCTAACTTTTGTCCCTCTATCACTATCCACTCTCCTTACTTGCTACTCATGCTATTCTGAACTCCTCATTCTTAGTCGGCTGAAAGTCAAGTCTACCTAGGTTTTATTGTTGACCTCCCTAGTGTGAGCACTGCTCGGGGTCCAATTGAGGCTCTTGTGAACTCTGACACACTAGGTATTGGTCCTTAGTCACTCCCTTAATCTCAAAATTGTCCCTATTCACTCTACTTCCCCCTGTTATGCATTGTGTACCTGAATTGGTTGTTTCAAGTGATGCAACACTTGGTGTTGCGGTAGAGTAAATTGGTTTTGGACTCCTCTATGGATCCCTTGGTCATGTATTGAATGTGGATCTTTTTTGAAGGCATGGGTACGCTGTGTAAGAGTTATTGAAGCCAGGCAATGCTGGGTATTTATTTCATCTTTGGGCCCTGCTGTAAGACTATTATTACTGTTATGTAACATTCATACTTTTACTCATTATTGGGCCTGTAATAACATTTGTATAAACAATTGTGGTGTTAGTAAAAAGGGAATGGGTAGATTTTAATATCTACATAAAATGGGTAGATAACATGCCTATGGGACTTAATAATGTGTTTGTTATATATGTTGTTCGATTAAATGAGCACTATAGAGATCATGACATTAGGAGAAACACACACACACTATTTGTTTATCATTAATCATGAGTTCAAATACTGTGTCTACTGCTACGTGTTTATAAACAACATGCCTATAGGAATTAAACACTCCGTCAATCTGCATGAATACTTTCAAATACATTAGAAAACTGCCTATAGGAACAAATGTCAATGAATTTTTCTTCAATTCGCTTCAGTTGTTCACTAGAAATTATGCCTATAGGAATTTTGATCACTTCATTCGTCATTGTATCGCATTGATCTCTAGAAAACCTGTGTATAGGACTAAGTATAAATAAAATGAGTTCTAATCATCAACTGTTAGACATCCTACCTATAGGAAATAATTGCTTGTTAATTGGTTAATATTGGACTACTTAAACACTGTTCCTGAGCATCACTATTAGGAAAATCTGGATAATTCTAGGACTCTTCCCAGCAGATTCTACTATACCCAATTGCGTAGATCACCAAGGCATCACACATGTAGGATTGGTAACTTAAAACTTTCAATAACCACCTTGCAATACATGCATAATTCTGCCTATAAACAATACCTACATCTGAAATTTCCATGCACACTTTGATCGCCTAGAAAGCATGTCTGTAGGTTTAACATTCTAGATTCTGCTAATTCCTAACTGGTATATGTGTTTGCGTGCATTCGCTGCCTAAGTGTGGAGGTCAATGTGAGCCTTTAATTGCACCTATGTGAAGTCCTTAGATGTTTTGTTTCTCGCCTAGTTTTTTACATTTTTGAGCAGCCTAGATAAGGTTTAAAACTATCCAAATAGAGGTCCAAAACCTCCTGGACCATAGATATGGGACGGGTAGTGCATGTGTAGGGCACGACTTAGAATTGAATTAGAGCGCTCTTAGGTAAACAACTTTAATATATTAATCAGGTAGCAGAAGATGATAGTCTGTGCCCGCTGAATAATATGAGTAACACCCCATCCAGAGGGAGTTATGAAATATTATTTATGTTGAACGGGGTGATCCTTTAGGCTAAAAACCTTAGGACCCCCNCCCCCCCCCCCCCCTTCTTTCTTTTATTGGAATAAAAAATAGTTGTAATCATATGTTCAAAATCTTTTATAATAAAATTCTCAAACTTTGTGATTTCTCTTCATTTATTTGACTAATCCATATAATTTAAGTTCGTCTGGGACCCACAGTTGTGGACCTTGAATAGTGTCTAACACATTTTCTTCGAGGTAATTTTGAGCCCTTACCCGATCTTTGGTGATGTAAACTAGTTTAACCAGAGTCATTTGCAAATAGGTGCCCTAACGCACCTTAAAATCATTAGATGGCGACTCTCCTCTTTTAATACCTCCTTAAAAGAGTTGTCACATGTCGAAATTCGATTTCGCGAGAATTGGGGAATTACACTTAGGCCCTTACCATAGTGAATTTGTATTATATGGATTAGTCTTCTTTGATATAAACGCGTTCTCTTTTTTCGTTTTTACTACATGCACATCCCTCTCCCATTTTCCTTTTATTTGTCTAACTCATTGCTACATGCACATCCCTATCCCAATTTCCTTTTATTTGACTAATTCATTGTTACATGCACATTCCTTTCCTCTTTTCTCTTTGTTTGTTGAAGTGTGCAAATCTCTTCCCCTCTTTGCCCTTCCTTGCTTAAATTGGTTATAACATCCATATCCCTTTCCTATTCACCTTTATCTACTCTAAACTGCTCTTCATTTGCTTAAAGATTGATACATCATGTCTCTTCCACCCCTAATCCCTTGCTTACTTTATTATATTCCCTATATTCCACGAACTTTCTTCTTTTTTCTTTATTTGACGTCATTTATGTTTTATCTTAATTTTGTGTTTATTGCTTTCATATATTTATCATCCAAATACTTGGCAATGTGTTATTATCCTTGCATAAAGCATGCTCCCCATCATATTCCACCCGTGCCCAACTAATACCATAGAGGCACTTGATGAGTGTCCGCGCTCTTCCAAAATTACCCTTAAAATTGGAAAGGCTTATTTGCGGTAAACTAGTCGATCAGTGGTGTAGTCGACGGTTCTGTGCCTTTCCCTCTCAAGTTGTCCACTTGAGAGTACCAGTCTAGACCCTTCTAGAAACCCCGCTCCAATATCAACTGTGCATGCATCATGTCAAACCTAGTATGGGTTAGAACGTTGTTCGCGTGATAATCCACTAAGATAAGCCTTGTCCATTTTCCGACGAGATTTCCATAATCCCAATGGACACCATCACGTTATATGCATTACTTGGAGAAAACATGCCGGTATGTTGATCATTAATGTGTAAACAGACATATCCGGAGGAGGAAAGGGATAAATCTATTTGTTTTGCATAAAATGAGGCACGAAGTCCCCAGGTTCGGCATGGTTCAAAACATCCCACCTTTGCTGCTTGATTGGTGGAAGAACCTCTCATCTAGTGACAAAAATCATGTGAAAAGGGTCCTCGGAAATTTACCTTTCTTATTGGACATTCGGCCAAATAATGCATTGATTGAGGTCTCCACTATGTTTTGGGATGAGAAAAGAGTTGTCTTACGCTTTGGTGACATAGAAATGAGTCCTCTCTTAGAGGAAATAGGAGGCTTCTCTAAGCTTCCATGGGATAGTCCGGGTTTATTAGTACCAGAAAATCGCGCTCCCGCGATTTTTTGAAAATGTTGGGTTTCAAGAAAAATGATGAGTTACTCTGTCTGAAGAAGTCATACATCCCATTTGAATTCCTTTATGACCGCTATGGGAATAGCAAGTCGCATCGCCTTCGCCATGATGAACTTGCCATTACTTCTTTGGGTTGGACACACCGCCGAGTTTTTTTATTCATTGTCTATTTCTTGGGGTTGCTAATATTTATGATGAAAGGGGTAAGAATCCACACTCGCTTAGCCATGGTCGCTAGGACTCTAATGGAAGGAATTGAGGGACAAACTTACACTATCTTCCCCATGAACTTGGTCAAAATGTATCGCGCTCTAGATCGTGCAAGCAGGGGTATGGGAACTTTGAGGGTTCTAATATGTTGTTGCAGGTTTGGCTACTAGAACATTTTCAGAGAGGTGAATATCGTCAAGATATTCTACGACGACCATTAATGACTACATAGCCTACCATCATCCAAAATGAATGACATTTATCCCAGATAGGTTTGCGCAACCTGGAAGTGTTGTGAGCTGGCTGCGCTTTTTCAGCAATTTGACTAACGAAAAGGTACATTGGATGTTCGAATGGTTCCCTAGCAGCGAGTTCATCATCAGGTCAAGAGAAACCACTCATCTAGAGCTGATAGAGTTAAGAGGAATTATCCTTATGCTCCTATAAGGGTAATGAGGCAAGAGGGAAGAAAGCAGGTTATACCTCGGGTTTCCAACATGGTCCAGTACAAAGCAAACTTTAAAGGGAACGTCATTCCGTTCAAATTTGAGGCGCAACATATGTGGAATCAAAAGGTCATTGTGGAGAAAGATACTATCGAGCCACACAGCTATCATGCCGGCCATGTGTACTTCTATCCATCATGGTTGGTAGATGATATAGCGGGAGATGTCAATCCAGGGATTAATCTGAAAAATAGGGTTATAGACGACGTTGTTGAAGCACAAGTCAAGTATGGGATATTGCACAAGAGGGTCTTCGAGTCTGAAGCTAGGCATTTGGAACAGCACAAAGTAGATACGGAAGCAATCAACGAATGGAAAGAAATTTCTACTAAATCAACAGAGAGGTTGGAATATTTGGAGCAACGGATAATGGAACTTGAGGGGAATATGAGGAAGAGGCTCTCAGATTGTCAGAACACGGAAGGCAATGGAGAGAATCTAGTGTCACGACCCAAAATTCACTAGTCGTGATGGCACCTAACCCAACCCGCTAGGTAAGTCAACTAATAACTATCAAATTTCAATAATCTTAACAAGTCAAATAAACAGAATAAATTATCTGAATCTATTATATTTTCCAAGGACTTAGTATAAATCATGAGCTTCTAAGAATAGAGTTTACAAAAAATGAAATAAATACATAATCTGTTTGAAAAGAACATAAACAACACAATTTAATCTAAGGCTACCCCGAAAAACAGAGGCATCTGCTATATGGACGCGACTACATCTTCAAATCCAACAACCCTCTAACACAGCAACAATTGCAGCCAACATCTACACGCATTATGCAAAAGTGTAGTATCAGTACAACCGACCCCATGTACTGAGTAAGTAACAAACCTAACCTTAGGTTGAAAGTAGTGACGAGCTATCACGAGGTCGAGTCCAATACCGATATTCTACAACAATCCATAACATCATAATACAAGTAATTAAAGAGTATCTCAGAAGTAAAAGGGCTCAACCTGTTCACAGTTTCAGAAAAATAGGCATGCTTTTCAAATGTTTTTAGTGAAACTCTGTTCTTTTGCCGAAAATGCCAAAAATACATGTAAGTTGAAAACTGTGGTTTTTCTCAAAATTCGTTCAACAATAAGTAAGAGGTTTCATTTTCTTTATAAATATCAAGTGCAAAAACATCTCTCTGTATTCACATACCAATGGGTGTAAAGAGTTATGAATGACGTGATACAATATAACATGAGGAAAAAAATGCATTTTTATGCATGTATGTCAAATGTGCATATCAAATGCGATGCAACTTAGTGATAAAACCATACGCAAGCTCTTAGAGCATCAATTCACTCAGTCCTCTCAATCACTCATATACAGCCCCTCTGGCAACATCACTCATATATAGTCCCTCGAGCAAACATCACTCATATACAGGACCCCGGGAAAACGTCACTCAGTAGGTACTTGCGCTCACTGGGGGTGTGTACAAACTCCGGAGGGGATCCTACAGCTCAGGCGCTATATCAAGCCAATCATGGCATAAATCAATGAGCCCCTCAGCTTATATCAAACATGCTGCGGCGTGCAGCACGCTCCTAAAAAATAAACATCATAATCAGGCCCTCGGCCTCACTCATAAATATCCTCACAATCAGGCCCTCATCCTAACTCAAAAATATCCTCACAATCAGGCCCTCAGCCTCACTCAGTCATCAACTCTCCAGTCTCTCTCTCTCGGGCTAACAATGTTATGAAACTAGCCCAAAAATGATGATGTGATGTATTAATGAATAACAACAGAGACTAAGATATGATATGCATATGAGTGCGTATGATTGGGTACATAAAATAATAAAAGCATATAACTCCACATCAAAAATGACCTCAAAGAGTCCCAACAGTATCGAAATAAGTCTAAACATGATATCTAGCATGATTGACAGCTCAATTACTATATCACATGGTGGAGACACAGATAACAACAAGATAGGGCCACTATACAGTGCCATGGGAACCACAAAGTCCCAATTCACAGGGTGCACGACCACACGCCCGTCACCTAGCATATGTGTCACCTCAATACCAATCACATAACACGTATTGAGGGGGTTTCATACCCTTAGCACTAAGTTTAGAAGAGTTACTTCCCTTGAACGAGCCAATACCAATACCGAGCAGGCCAACCGATGCTCCAAGGATGCCATCATGCGCGTTCCGACCTCCAAACGACTCAAAATTCAAATACATCAAACAATGCTAAAGGAACCAATCCCGATCATAAAAGATTGAATCTTGAATCAAAGCTCGAAACCGGCCCAAAATCCCAATCCGGGCCCGCTCCTCGGAACCCGACAAAACTCAAAAAATCCGACAACCCATTCAATTACGAGTTCAACCATACTAGTTTCACTCAAATCCGACTCCAATTCGATGTTCAAAACTCAAAAATTCATATTATGAAACTTTAGGCCAAAACCCCCAATTTCCTCTTTAGAAATCATCAACCAAAAGCTAAAATAGATGATAGATTCATGGAATATAATCAAAACCGAGTAGAGAACAATTGCCCCAGTCCTTGTGACGAAATTTGCTCCAAAATCGCCTCAATCCGAGCATGGAAATGTCAAAATGAAGCCAAAATCGTGAACCATTGTATTTATCATTCTGCCCAGCACTTCTTGTGCACCTGCGACACATGGCTCGCACCTGTGGCCATCGCATCTGCGCAATATCACTCGCAGGTGCGGAACACCAGAACCAGTAGCTGAAATACTAAAGAAAATGATCTGAAATCAATCAGAAACACGCCCGAGCCCCTCGGGACCTCGTCCAATCATACCCACAAGTCACATAACATAACACGGACCCACTCGAAGCCTCAAAACACACATAACAACATTGAAGCGATGAATCACACCTCAAATCCAACCCATGAACTTTGAACTTTCAAATTTCTAAAACACGCGCTGAAACATATCAAATCATCTGGAATGAAATCAAAATTTGCACACAATTCCCAAATGACATGACTTTAACTCCCAGAACCACAATCCGACTCTGATATCTTCAAAGTCAACTACCGGTCAAACTAATGAACTTTCCAAGCCTTCACATTTCTAATTTTTTGCCAATTAGTGTTGAAACCTTCTAGAAACATCCAAATGCAAATCCGGGCATACGTCTGAGTCGAAAATCACTATCCGGACCTAACAGAACCATCAAAACTCCGTTCCTGAGTCAAATTCTCAAAAAGTCAAACTTGGTCAAATCTTTCTAATTTGAAGCTTCTAGCTAAGGATCATTCTTCTAAATCAATTCCGAATAACCTGAAAACCAAAATCGACGACTCACATAAGTCATGATACATCACATAGAGCTACTCAGGCCCTCAAATAACCGAGTGAAGTACGACTGCTCAAAATGACCGGTCGGGTCGTTACATCTTCCCCCACTTAAACATATGTTCATCCTCGAACGTGCCAAGAGTTGTTCTTCAACTCCATCAAACTGCCGCGTAACCTTACCATGCACATATCCGAGGTGATTCCACGCCATCCTATCCTATATAGGTCTGATAACACAACATAACTGAAATTTCTTCATCCAACCTAGCTTATAAACCTTAAAATCCAATTTCTACATCTGATATTCCTATAAGACCAGAATCTCGCATCAACGCACTGTATAAGTCTGAACAAGCTGTATCAAGCCATAGTCATAACCCAAGTTGAAATCACATGATATACCACATAATTCAAACACTCATAGAGATAATTTCTAATCACAGTAGCTGCTCAACAACCCAATGCCGGTAATACACCTTTTATCGAACAAAGCTCCGTTCTTAACACCTTCATATACTGCCAATGATGAAGAAACACGCAGAACCCATAATGATCCGTTGTATCAACAAGTCGTGGATCTCCTTATCCTTCGATAGGAACTATAGCAAACTTCTAAGCCGATCAGCATCAATATCCTTCCAAATATACCGCAATCAGATCCGATAACACCCATTCTAGGTCCGATGACCTCTTTTCATAGCTCACAACCACTCTAGTGACATGCCACATCAATACAATCTCAAGCCACAACCCGTGCAATCCATGCACCAATAAGCAACAAGCCAAGTGTACTCAAAAATAGAAAATGACTCCAACGAGAGAACCGTCCCGCAAGCTCAACAAATACCGCCACAACGAGATGCTAAAACCTCATCACACACCGTAGAACCATAACACACGAATCTAACACAAGGATCATATCCCAACATAAATCCGCTGCAAGGCACCCCATTCAAACACTGGTCCACATGAAATACCTCAAGTCACAATGCTCAAACTCAACAACCTCACGTAATTTGATGTCTAGTACTCAAAGTGGATTACCATCGGAGAATCAGACGATACAATGCCACACAAAACCCGAAAGAACATAACCAATACGCCCTCAATCATGCAATACCCAAATACACATCTCGCTCAAAGTCCACTATAAGACCACAACAGAGTCGCACCATGCGTGCCCAAAACCAACGAATCACAACTTCTCGCAGCATAGAAGAGTAACTCATAAATCATTTCAGAACACAAATAAGCCTAACAACAACTGAATGGCACATCCCTCAACAATAGCATTATGGACCCAACCAATCTGACTCGGTGTAGAATACACATCCTAATTGGGCCTACCAATGGACCCTAAATCAGCTCTAGTCACCCACAAATAGACAAATAACCCCATGATGTTCCACAATGACTGAATCATAACACACACTATCATATGGCTAGCTTCGGCCTCGACTTCACAGTCCACACCATGATACAATCTGCTCCTGAGAACTCCCAGCCTCCAAATCCATAGAATAAACGAACCACCATATCTGATCTCATCTCTATCGCCTAGATGCCTAACACTTCTCCAATACGCGATCATCCCCCGAGGAATACTTCTATAATTATTCTGCGCTACAAAGCAAAATTTGAATATCTGCAGTGGATCAACCAGAAGAATGACGCAGAACCAATGAAGTTTCCATAAATCAGACACATTGTCCTTCTCGAAATGTATACTCCTATCAAACCATACCAAATATTAACATCATTATCTAGTCATCTGAAACCGTCCATGCTACCTACGAATTTTCATGGCCTTCCCTTCAAAACCGAATTGTGACCTTGCACCTACAATTCTCAATACTACACAACACACCGCACCTATTATGCCATCATATGAAAAAAATACGAAAATCTCAAAACCAACTCTGAGTTGCTTACGCTCGATTAGCAAATAACTTTCCATTGGATTTCATCCTGGAGGAATCACAACACGCAACATGCCCCACACTTCAGTGGGAAATATACATACCAAATCATGGTAGAAACCATCAAGAACTATCCGAATTCCATTTGCACTTAACCAAACCGTCAGGACTGAATCCCTCTAACTCAACCAAGCTACATAGGTCGCCAAAACCCAAGAGCATTGCCACGATTCACATCTAGAAACTCACCACATCATAAGAACCCAAAGAACCGATCTTACTCATTACCATGCTGATCCAACCTACTACCAAGTTGTTCTATTTCTCCGAGTTCCTTCTGAATTACCTTCAAATTGATTATTCTCTTCTCCATAATACCACAATCCTCAACCAAAACTCACCACGCGAGATCCTGGCATAAAACCACACCGCGCTAAGGCTCATAAGCCGCTGAATGATCTCTTAAGCACCCCAAAAGTACCACAGTTAAAAATACTTACTCTGAAGAGACTCTCTGCGAGTCTAAAGACATTACCTTCACCTCCCTGAGACTGATATGTAGAATCCATAATGATATAGAAATTCCACAAGTCTTGACACCATCCAATGTAGATCTCAGTTTCTAGCCAAATACATATCCTGAAGATTCCCAATTGTTACATATAAATCTTGAATCCAGTAGAACCATTCTCGGGAGTCATCCACTCTACTCAAATCTCAATTAAACTAATCAAATAGACCTAACGACTTGTGCCCCATTTGCACACCAACCACCTAAGAAGTAATCCACACTTTTAAGCAACCGAGCAATCTCCTACTCCGCGCACACTACATCCTTCACAACTAACCACTCAATTATTCCATGATTCCCATATACCTAGAGAGTGAAATACAACTTGTATCTAGAAATTCCCTTACTCGAGTCATCCTCACTCTCAACACCTGCAGTTATAGTTGATTCACAATTACACCTCAAACCGAAATCACTACACCACATAATCGTGCAATCAACTCGTCGATAGCAGACTCCCCCACTTGGATCAAAGCCATGGATCAATACACCCAATAATTCACAATGCCCATACTCTATTACTTCCATAATACCGTAGTGAGATGCAACTAAATCCTTCCCGAGCTCTTGCAACACAAACCATCTAATACTTCAAATTATCTGCAAATCTCGCATTCACCATTGTAATAGTCAAGCCAACTTCCACAAGCGATCTAAACTCAAATTGCAACATATATCATTCACTCGTAAAAGAGAACTTGCTACAAAACAACATAAGGATCACACAACCTCAGGACACCCCGCATGAGGTAACCCCACCTGCTTAGCCTCAAATATCTCTCTATACTCCTCCATAAATCATAACTATTACGCAATCACTTTATCTTCCCGAGTCTGAACTCATAACACAACATGAAGATCTAATTCACTCCACAACTAAACTACATGAGGTCATTCAACACACCCATAGCTCAAGGCCATACGTTAACTCAAGACAGAAATCAAACATCCAATAGTCCTTGCTACATTTCCAGCAAACTCTTCTTGTCACTTTCAAACAATCTGAACACATCTCACCGTCAAATCATACTCACCACATAGTCATCCAGTCATAAAATCCCACCAATAAGGACACAAACGGACATATAAGTACCAAATGCACGTGCTCACTCAATTGAAATCTCAGTACTCAAGCCACAAACAAGACCCAGTATCAATTCCTCCAGACTGGCCCATCATCAACATGACAAAATCACACCTCGCACCTCAACCATGGAAATCACAAGTCGTCGATGCATAGCTGGTACCGAGCGCTCATGTGCGCATGCGAATGCGTGGGAGGAATTCAAGGAGTTACGCTCAAGATGAATCAATGTCGCACAATAAGGAAAGAAAGATGGGAAGTATATCCTAAATGTCATGTAGCCTCTCGAAAATAGGTATGGACGTCATCATACCGATCTGCAAGAATCTACTAGACACTTGTTCATGACTTGTAGAACCTATGAACCTAGAGCTCAGATACTATTCTATCACAACCCAAAATCCTCTAGTCGTGATGGCACCTAACCCAACCCGCTAGGTAAGTCAACTAATAACTATCAAATTGCAATAATCTTAACAAGTCAATTAAATAGAATAAATTATCTGAATCTATTACATTTCCCAAGAACTGGTAGTACAAATCATGAGTTTCTAAGAATAGAGTTTACAAAGCGGAAATGAAATAAATACATAGTCTGTTTGAAAAGTACATAAACAACACAATTTAATATAAGGCTACCCCGAACAACAGAGACAACTGCAATATGGATGCGGGTACATCTTCAAATCCAGCAACCCTCGAACACATCAGCAATTGCATCCAACATCTCCACGCATTGAGCAGAAGTGTAGCACCAGTACAACCGAACCCATGACTGAGTAAGTAACAAACCTAACCTTAGGTTGAAAGTAGCGACGAGCTAGAAAGTAGTGATGAACTATCACGAGGTCGGGTCTACCGGTATTCTACAACAATCCATAACAGCATAATACAAGTAATAAAAGGGTATCTTAGAAGTAAAAGGGCTCAACCCGTTCACAGTTTCATAAAAATAGGCATGCTTTTCAAATATTTTTAGTGAAACTCAATTCTTTTGCCAAAAATACAGGTAAGTTTGAAAACTATATTTTTTCTCAAAATCCGTTCAACAATAAGTAAGAGGTTTCATTTTCTTTCCAAATATCAAGTGCAAAAACACCTCTCTGTACTCACATACCAATGTGTGTAAAAAGTCATGAATAACGTGATACTGTATAACATGAGAAAAAAATGCATTTCTATGCATGTATGTCAAATGTGCATATCAAATGCGATGCAACTCAATGATAAGACCATATGCAAGCTCTTAGAGCATCAATTCACTCAGTCTTATCAATCACTCATATACAGCCCCTCGGACAACATCACTCACATACACCCCCTCGAGCAAACATCACCCATATACAGTCCCTCGGGCAAACGTCACTCAGTAGCTACCTGCGCTCACTGGGGGTGTGTACAGACTCCGGAGGGGCTCTTACAGCCCAAGCGCTATATCAAGCCAATCATGGCAGAAATCAATGAGGCCCTCGGCCTATATCAAATATGTTGCGGTGTGCAGCCCGCTCCAAAAAAATAAACATCATACTCAGGCCCTTGGCCTCACTCATAAATATCCTCAAAAACAGTCAAGCCCTCGGCCTTACACATAAATATCCTCACAATCAGACCCTCAGCCTCACTCAATCATCAATCTCTCCAGTCTCTCTCTCTCGGGCTAACAATGTCATGAAACTAGCCCAAAAATGATTATGTGATGTATCAATGAATAACAATAGAGACTGAGATATGATATGCATATGAGTGCGTATGACTGAGTACATAAAACAATGAAAACATATAACTCCACAGCATAAATGACCTAAAAGGGTCCCAACAGTATCGGCATAAGTCTAAACATGATATCTAGAATGATTGACAGCTCAATTACTATATCACATGGTGGAGACACAGATAACAACAAGATAGGGCCACTATACAGTGCCATGGGAACCACAAAGTCCCAATTCATAGGGTGCATGCCCACACGCCCGTCACCTAGCATGTGCGTCACCTCAATACCAATCACATAACATGTATTGCGGGGGTTTCATACCCTTAGCACTAAGTTTAGAAGAGTTACTTACCTCGAACGAGCCTATACCAATGTCGAACAGGACAACCGGTGCTCCAAGGATGCCATCTCGCGCGTTCCGACCGCCAAATGGCTCAAAACTTACCTACAACAATTCAAATACATCAAACAATGCTAAAGGAACCAATCCTGGTCGTAAAAGATCGAATCTTGAACCAAAACCCGAAACCAGCCCAAAAGCCCAACCCGAGCCCGCACCTCGGAACCCGAAAATGCTCATAAAATCCGACAACCCATTCAATTACGAGTCCAACCGTACTAATTTCATTCAAATCTGACTCCAATTTCGATGTTCAAAACTCAAAAATTCATATTATGAAACTTTAGGCCAAAATCCCCAATTTCCTCTTTAAAAATCATCAACCAAAAGCTAAAATCGAAGATAGATTCATGGAATATAATCAAAACCGAGTAGAGAACACTTACCACAATCCTTGTGATGAAATTTTCTCCTAAATCGCCTCAATCCAAGCTTGGAAATGTCAAATGAAGCCAAACTCACGAACCCTTGTACTTATAATTCTGCCTAGCACTTCCTCATCTGCGGTCAAATTGTCACATCTGCGACCACCGCATCTATGGTCAGATTGTCGCATCTGCGACCACACTCACCAGCCGATCCTCTCGCACCTACGAAACAATTTCCGCTCATGCGCTCCCGCATGTGCGATCTTTCCTCCGCATATGCGATGAGCTCCAGCCATGACTTCTTGCGCACTTGCGACACATGGCTCGCACCTACGGCCATCACACCTGCGCAATACCCTTCGGAGGTGCGGAAAACCAGAACTAGCAGCTGAAATACTAAAGAAAATGATCCAAAATCAATCATAAACACGCAAGAGCCCCTCGAGACCCCGTCCAATCATACCCACAAGTCACATAACATAACACGTACCCGCTTAAATCCTCAAAACACACATACCAACATCGAAGCGACGAATCACACCTCAATTCGAACCCAATGAACTTTGAACTTTCAAACTTCCAAAACACGCGCCGAAACATATCAAATCATCCCGGAATGAACTCAAAATTTGCACACAATTCCCAAATGACATGATGAAGCTATTACAACTCTAGGAACCACAATCCGACTCTGATATCTTCAAAGTCAACTACCGGTCAAACATATGAATTTTCCAAGCCTTCAAATTTCCAAACTTTTGCCAGTTAGTGCTGAAACCTTCTAGAAATATCCAAATGCAAATCCGGGCAAATGCCCTAGTCCAAAATCACCATCCGGGCCTAACGGAACCATCAAAAATCCGTTCTGGTTTCAAATTCTCAAAAAATCAAACTTGGTCAAACCTTGCCAATTTGAATCTTCTAGATGAGGATCATTCTTCTAAATCAATTTCGAATAACCTGAAAATCAAAACTAACGATTTACATAAGTCATGATACATCACACAGAGCTACTCATGCCCTCAAATAACCGAGAAAAGTGCATTAAAATGACCAGTCGGGTCGTTACATCTAGCAAGGGCTTATCTACGATTGGACATGCGTGACCTGGGGAACTTGATTGATGGATCCAAGAAGGCAAATCATGGAGAAGGTCTCTCTGGGGCCAAGTAGATTAGGAAACAATGTCTTTACTGCTTTCTAGATACGTTTAGATTTTGATTGTAATAAGGCACATGACAGTAGTGACTTTTTTTTCATTATTTTCGTTTTAGTAATGATTTGACTCGTTTTCACACTAATGAAATGATGCAATTATTGGCATAAATTTTCTCCAAGTCTATGTGTTGCTTAGTCCTACTTCGGGCACAATAAGGTCCCTCAAATTAGGACGTGAATTTATTACTTGATTCTGCAACACATGTTCAATATCGCAAACATCCTTTTAATACTCCTTACTGATTTGGTTACCTTTTGTTTTTATTTTCTTTTGTTTATTCCCATTCGCCAAGGTTGGTTCGTGCATACTGGCATCGTCAGCATATCACACCAGATCTAGAGGTCCTCCACCTCCTCCTCCGCCAAGTAATCCCAAGAACGAAGGAAAATCCAAAATGGATGATATGAGTGTTATTAGGAAAGACAATGCTACCCACGCAGAGAACATTGAAACTCCAGATGGTCGGAGTACTTCAGCGCAGAATAATTTGGTCTTACGTCTGGAACAGAAAATATTGGAGCTACAAGGGGATCTTGAGCAGGTCCGGAACATGGAAAATCTTTCCTTCACACTAAACGTCCTCAACATTAACCAACAAAACACAAACGTCCAAAATCCGGCACCTCCCCAAAACACACAAAATCAAAAATCGCAAAATCCTCCTGCACCTCATCAATACGCCACTCCTCCTCAAAACCATAATCCTCCACCAGTACCTACCCCTCCACAGCACCATCACCATCCAACCTAGTATCCATAAACCACCACTTACCACATTCCTCAAAACGCACCACAGCCTACCCCTGATCCCCAAAACTCAACCAACGACCACCATTATACCCAGATTCCCGGAGTCCATCAAAGTAATCCCATATACGTGGAAACTTTACCCCATACCCCACAACAGACCATATACATACCCAAATCCACCGAGAATGATATGCTCATCAAGAACATGGTGGAAGAACTCAAGAAACTTACTGGCAGAGTTCAAAGTGTCGAATGAGGCAAAGGCATTGAGTGTTTGAATTATGAAGATTTGTATATTCAGCCAGATGTAGAATTGCCAGAGGGTTACAAACCTCCTAAGTTCGAAATGTTCGACGAGACTGGTAATCCGAAGGTGCACTTGAGAATGTATTGTGACAAGCTTGTAGGGGTTGGCAAGGATGAAAGAATCCGCATGAAGCTATTCATGAGGAGCCTCACTGGAGACGCCCTATCTTGGTACATCAGTCAGATACCAAAGAAATGGGTTAATTGGGTGAGCATGGCATCATATTTCATGGATTGGTTAATGTTTAACACAGAAAAAGCACCAGATATTTTCTACATTCAGATTCTCAAGAAGAAGCCAACAGAAGCTTTCCGCGAGTATGCTACTCGGTGGAGGTCTGAAGCCGCAAAGGTAAGTCCATCATTGGAAGAAGAACAGATGAATAAGTTCTTCGTCAGAGCTCAGGACCTGCAGTACTACGAAAGACTGATGGTTATTGAAAACCATAAATTTTCTGACATCATCAAGTTGATAGAAAGAAGAAGAAGGGATCAAAAGCGGAATGGTCACAAATTTTGAAGCACTCCAAGCCACAAATAAAGCCTTGTAGTCAGGAGGTATCTCCAAGAAGGAAGAAGTAGGTGCAGTGATGGTAGCCCAAGGTCCAAAGTCTCCTCTTACATACCAAACACCCCCACCCACATATCAACCTTCACTTCCCAGATACCAACAACCGGCTGCCACTTACCATACTTATAACACCCAACCAGCATATTACCACTCACCACCAGCCCGCCAAAACTACCAAAAAACTAGACCAAATTTTGACCACATGCCACCTAGACAATACACCCAATTGCTAAACCCATAGACCAATTGTACGAGAGACTGAAGGTTGCCGGTTATGTCACTCACATTCCCGTGGTTGCTATGGAAAACTCTTCTCAGTGGATCAACCCAAATAAGAAATGTGCTTATCACTCAAGCATGAAGGTTCATACTATGATGAATGTCGTACCTGAAGGATAAGATTCAGACGTTAATTGACACAAAAGTCATACAGGCAAAGGAGGTTGCACCCAATGTACGTAACAATCCTCTCTTGAATCACAGGGGTGAAGGGGTAAACGTGATAGATACCGATGAAGAATGGGACTTAAAGGGGTCAATTGGACTCACTCGGGAAGGGGATAATCCTAAAACATCTCCAGTCACTCTCACACCTATCGTGGTACAAACTGAGGCACTGATTGAAGTTGAGGTAGTCGCACCAACTCCGTTTGAGGTTGAAGTGAAAACACCCTTCACCGTGATGATAGAACCTACACCGTCTTTTAAGTCTAATGCTATAACTTGGGACTATTTTGCGGAAGCAAGAAGGAAAGGAAAGGCAAAAATGGAAGAAACAGGTGCAGCACAAGGCATGACCAGAACTTGTAGGTTTTATACACCCGATCATTTGGGAGGAAGAAGCAAAGAAGCCGCCTGTCATTGAGACTGAGCCAGGTGATCTTTGAAGAAAGGTGCAGGCGAGAGAATATTTTGTGGTTGATCATCTGAACAAAACCCTTGCTCAAATATCCATTTTATCACTGCTGCAAAACTCCGAGGCGCATAGGAATGCCTTGATGAAGGTGTTGAATGAAGTCATTGTACCCAATAACATCACCAGTGGAGAGATGGCCAACATGGTAGGGCAAGTGTTGGAAAGCCACAAGATCACTTTTCATGAAGACGAGTTTCCACCGGAAGGACAAAGTCACAACAGGGCACTACATATCACAGTGCAGTTTGAGGACAAATTCATTGCCAGGGTCCTGATAGATGGGGGTTCGAGTCTCAACATATGTCAACTAACTACTTTGAAAAGGTTGGGTAAATGTCTGCACAAGATACGAGCAGGGAGTATGATGTGAAAGAATTTGATGGGTCTTAAAGGGCCACAATTGGGGAGACCAACCTCAGCCTACAGATGGGCCCAGCCTAGTTTGATGTTGAGTTTCAAGTGTTGGATGTATCCGCCACCTACAACCTATTGTTGGGACAACCTTGGATACGTGTCGTTGGGGCCGTAGCTTCTACTATACATTGGGCCGTGAAGTTTGAGTGGACCATCAGGAAGTAATCATCCATGGGGATGGAATTAATCCCATTTATACCAATCAGATTGTTCCAGTCATCGAGAATAGAAGGAAGTTGGGTGGAGAAACATATCATCGCATCGAGCGCGTCAATGCAATTGATCAAGACAAATGGTGGAGCAGTAAGATAAAAAGCATATTGCATGGATAGTGTAGGAACCCGGCAAGGGTCTCGACAAGAATCTATAGAGGATCACCAAATCGATACAGCTAAAGTGCCATGGCACGAATTTTGGGCTTGGGTACGAATACACCTGGCATGAGTATCAGAATTGGTCACTACCATGGTGTGGTCCTTATTACCCTCTAGAGAAACCAGTACCACATTTGAGCCAGTCATTTCATCAAGATGACATGATGTGGGGGTCCGAAGAAGATGAAGTTCTAGCTGGCATAAGGAATTTGTTTCTGGATAATGAAGACATGGATTATAGTGTGATAATTGAGGAGGAGGAGGAGGAGGAAGGCCTTATTATTCAGACAATGGAGAAGGGAGTTGTTCTCAAGAATTGGACTATTGCACCATCAAGGGCCCGTCGAGTTCCTGGGTAGCCTGGAAATTAGCATCACTTATTTTTTAAAGCAATTTTATAGGCATTTAAGACATTTTCAATATTTTGTTTTCAAACGTTTTTGTTTTGAAATAATTGATCGAATCATTGAACTGCATTTGTTTGACGTTTTTAAATATTTATCAATGGATTGTTGTTTTAGTATTTATTATTATCCTTTATATTTTCTCTCTATATCGTTATTATTCTTATCCTGATGAGCCTACGACTCAGACATGTAATGAGACAACGCAACATAAGTATAGTGACTCAGAGGATCTGGAAGATGATATAATACCCGAGGAAATTGTCAGAAAAGTAAAAAAAAAATTGAAAACAAGCCTAAGTCCAATTTGTATGAGACTGAAATAGTTAATTTGGGAGACTCCGAAATAGTCAAGGAAACTCGTGTAAGCATTCACCTATCGGTGTCAGAGAATGAAGAATACATACGGGTTTTTAAGGAGTATGAGGATATTTTTTCATGGTCCTACAATGATATGACCGGTTTGAGCATGTCCATAGTGGCTCATAAACTACCTACCAACCCTATGTGTCCTCCTGTAAAGCAGAAGCTCAGAAAGTTCAAGCCAGATATGAGTTTGAAAATAAAATAGGAAGTCACCAAGCAGATCAAATCCAAGGTTCTTAGAGTGGTTGAATATCCAACCTGGTTGGCTAACATTGTGATAGTTCCAAAGAAGGATGGGAAAGTCAGAGTGTGTGTCGACTATCGGGACTTAAACAGAGCCAGTCCCAAAGATGATTTCACGTTTCCTAATATACACATACTGATCGACAATTGTGCCAAGCATAAACTCCAATCCTTTGTGGATTGCTTCGCGGTATATCATCAGATCTGGATGGATGAAGATGATTCCGAAAAGACAGCCTTTGTTACACCATGAGGAGTTTATTGCTACAAAATGATGTCATTTGGACTAAAGAATGTTGGAGCCACTTATATGAGGGCCACGACAACCATTTTCCACGACATGATACACAAAGAGATAGAGGTGTACGTGGACGAAGTCATCATCAAATCTAAAAAAGGTATAGACCACATAGAAAATTTGAAGAAATTTTTCGATCGACTTCGAAAGTACAATCTGAAAGTGAATCCCGCAAAATGTGCCTTCGGAATCCCTGTTGGAAAACTGTTAGGGTTCGTCGTCAGCTGCCAAGGAATTGAGGTAGACCCGTCAAAGGTTAAGGCTATTCAATATCTTCCACCTCCGAAGAACAAGAAAGATGTGATGAGTTTCTTAGGGCGTCTCAATTACATCAGTCGTTTCATAGCACAATCAATTGTGATCTGTGAACCGATTTTTAAAATGTTGAAGAAAGATGCTGCAACAAGTTGGACTGAAGAATGGCATAAAGCTTTTGACAAGATCAAGGAATATTTGTCCACACCACCGGTCTTGGTCCTGCCGAAACCTGGGAGACCTATGCTACGCTATTTATCTGTACTAGATGGGGCTTTCAGTTGTGTATTGGGACAACACGACGAGATGGCAAGAAAAGAACAGGCCATAACTATCTAAGTAAGAAGTTCAAACCCTACGAAGCACGGTATTATCTGTTGGAGCGCACTTGCTGCGCTTTAACATGGATAGCTCAAAAGTTGAAGCATTACTTCTGTGCCTACACCACATATCTCATATCAAGGATGGATCCGCTAAAATACATCTTTCAGAAACCCATGCCTATAGGGAAGTTGGAAAAATAGAAGATACTACTGAGTGAGTTCGACATCATCTATGTAACTCAGAAGACGGTCAAGGGGAAAGCATTGGCAGATCATTTGGCAGAAAATCTTGTAGGTGGAGAATACAAACCACTGGAAACGTATTTTCCCGATGAAGAGGTGTCATTCGTAGGAGAAGATATCACCAAAACCTATGATGGTTGGAGAATGTTCTTCAACGGGGCCGCAAAATTCAAAAGAGTGGGTATTGGAGCAGTTTTAGTGTCAGAAACGGGTCAACACTATCCAGTATCCACAAAGCTCAAGTTTCCATGTACCAACAATATGGCAGAATATGAGGCGTGTATCTTGGGACTCAGGTTGGCCATTGACATGAACGTTCAGGAATTGCTGGAAATTGGTGATTCGTACCTCTTGGTACATCAGGTTTTAGGAGAATTGGCTACAAAGAATACCAAAATACTGCCATATTTGTACTATTTACAAGAGTTGATGAAGAGATTCACAAAGGTAGAGTTCAAACATGTTCCGAGAATCCAGAATGAGTTCGTAGATGCATTGGCTATTCTATCTTCCATGATACAACACCCAGATAAGAATTTCATCTACCCTGTCCCAATAGGGATTCATAATCAGCCAGCTTATTACGGTGTGTCGACGCCAAGGAAGCATCCAAATTGCTCGAATAAATATATGTCAAAACTTGCGGACCACACATGAATGGCTTTGTCTTAGCTAAAAATATATTAAGAGCAGGATATTTTTGGATGACTATGGAAACAGACTGCATCAGGTATGTCCAAAAGTGTCATCAATGCCAAGTACATGTTGATAATACGAGTGCCACCCAATGAACTCAATGCAACAAGCGCGCCTTGGCCTTTCTTCTCTTGGGGGATGGATGTCATTGGTCCAATTGAACTCGCCGCTTCAAATGGGCACAGGCTCATTCTAGTGGCCATAGACTATTTCACAAAATGGGTTGAAGCCGCATCTTACAAGGCTGTAACTAAGAAGGCCATAGCACATTTTGTTAGGGATCGTATTGTCTGTCTATTCGGGGTACCGGAATCAATCATCACTGACAATGCCGCCAACCTTAATAGTGATTTGATGAGATCCATGTGTAAAACCTTCAAGATCAAGCATAAGAATTCCACAACATACAGGGGAAAGTGAATGGAGTTGTGGAAGCCTCCAACAAGAACATCAAGAATATATTAAGGAAGATGGTAATGATCACAAACAATGGCACGAGATTACCATTTGCCTTACTGGGATATCGTACCACGATTTGCACATCAACCGGGGCAACTCCTTATTTACTGGTCTATAGAACTGAAGCGACACAAAGGAGCTATGACCAACTGGCTCTCATTGACGGAAAATGAATGAATACAGTATGTCACGATCAACTTTACCAGAACAAAATGCCTAGAGCTTTCAACAAAAGGGTCAGGCCTAGACAATTCACACCAGGGCAGTTTGTGTTAAAACGGATCTTCCCGCATCAAGATGAAGACAAAAGGAAATTTTCACCCAATTGGAAAGGGATCTACATGGTTCACAGAGTACTAACAGGAAGAGCGTTCATACTTGCAGAAATGGACGAAGAAATTTGGCTAAAACCTATCAACTCAAACGCAGTCAAAAGATACTATGTTTAGATTGTTCCTTCATTTGATGTAATTAAACTACGCTTGACCTGATTCCCGTTTAAGAGGGGATACGTAGGCAGCCCTGTGGTTTTGGTCACATCTCAATAAAATCTTCATTTTGTCCATGGCCAAAAAATTGGGGTAGAATTTTGAGGAGAAGCAAGTCCAGCCAACTTCGTTATACGCAGAATAGTCAAAGAATTGCTTTTAAACTGGGGCACCCTCAAAATTCTAAAGAAAGGAAGTCGCAATGCCTCTAAAATATGTCACAGTCATTGGTTCATCTAAATTACTTGATATTGCATACTACTATATTTTAAATAACTACATTCATCAAATGCACGCATTTTTTTCAAAAACTTTATTTTTATAAATATTCAGATGTTGCCCAGGGTAACTCAAACAGGATCTCAAGACAGGAGCAAAAGCAAAGCAAGAAGGCGAAAGCACGGACCAACCTTCCCCGCAAACTCACGATTTTTCTTTGGATGCAGACACAATGAATATAACAAGAATATTCGCAAATACATACACATATCAAAATCACTACCTTCATGATGACAAAGTTACCAAACATAAACACATCTTCAGCTAAGAAATACTCTGCTTCCTCACTATTACTCATTGTTTCCCTGCATGAGGCTAAACATTGCCTCCTTAATTGCGAGGCTAAGCACTGCCTTCCTTTACATGAGACTAAGCATTGTCTCCCATTTGCATGAGGCTAAGACCTGCCTCCTTAACCGCATAAGGATAAACATTGCCTTCCTTTGCATGAGACTATGCATTGTCTCCCATTTGCATGAAGCTAAGCACTGCCTCCTTAACCGCATAAGGCTAAGCACTGCTTTCTTTGCATGAGACTAAGCATTGTCTCCTATTTGCATGAGGCTAAGCCCTGCCTCCTTAACCGCATAAGGCTAAGCACTGCTTTCTTTGCATGAGACTAAGCATTGTCTCCTATTTGCATGAGGCTAAGCCCTGCCTCCTTAACCGCATAAGGCTAAGCACTGCCTTCCTTTGCATGAGACTAAGCAATGTCTCCCATTTGCATGAGGCTAAGCCCTGCCTCCTTAACTATATAAGGCTAAGCACTGCCTTCTTTGCATGAAACTACGCATTTTCTCCTATTTTGAATGAGGATAGGCCCTGACTCCCCTTCTTGCATAAGGCTAAGCATTGCCTTTTCCTCAAGACTAAATGTTTTCTTCATTTCGCCATCTAAAACCTGGCATTATCCTCGACTCACCCAGGTCTAAGCACTGCACTTACCCTATCCAAGACTAAGCTTTGTCTTGTCGTATCTTCGCATATGACCAAACATCATGTCTTTGCATTTCATGGGATGAAACATTGCCATTTTATCCAAAGGTGTCGTAGTCTTAAGGCATCATCCTCATAGCTGAAAGACAATATTTCATGGCCCGAGGATCTCTCAAAAGTGCACATCATTATTCAAAGGCGTCATGGTTCAGAGGCACCATTTTCATGGCCCGAGGACACCATTTCATGGCATGCGAATCCCATATCACATGATTCATGGACCAGAACGTCATGGTCTAAGGACATCATCCTCATCGTCCAAAGACAATCTTCATGGTCCGAAGGGAATTTACAATCTCCATGCATCGTGTTTAAGTTTTGCAGGTAACCCAGGAAGTAACCGTTCTACAAACGGGAGCAATCTTCGCTCCGGTTTCCATTCACAACGTTAACATCCTGCAATTATTTCAAGTGTAACCAACCACCATCAGTTACCAACTTTTACTTGATAACTGTTCAGATACTCGTTTTGAGATACATCTGTAACGTTTCAGAGTCCTTATAAACTTATCTGATATCGTCCTACCTAAAAGAACCCTTTCCGAAGCATACGATCATTCCTGTAACAACTCTGTCGGTTTCGTTCGCCATTGGATCCAGAACTACACACGGCTTGATTCCCGTAACACCAAGGATATGTAGGCAACTCAGGAATCAGGGTTCGGCCTCCATTTTTCAAATAACCTCATTCGGTCAAAATCGGTCATTATTTTCTTTAACCAACAACTCTTTCTTCATTCCCAGGTAAAGAGTGGCAGTTGTTGATACCCAATTTTGCCCTCACATTTTTCTAAATAGTATATACTCCCTCCGTTTCAATTTATGTGAACCTATTTCCTTTTTAGTCTGTGTGAAAAAGAATGACATCTTTCCTTATTTGGAAATAATTTACCTTTATGCAGTGATTTATAGCCACACAAAATATATGTGCCTCATTTTACACCATAAGTTCAAAAGTCTTCTCTCTTTTCTTAAACTATATGCCCAGACAAATGGGTTCACATAAATTGAAACGGAGGGAGTATATCTTTTCAAAATGTCATTTGCATCATTACTTAATTTACAAGATTTATACAAGCATTTTTTATAATTCTCCATAATTTTCAGAGATTTTCTTGCATTAAAATTACTTGAATATTTGCTAATTATTCCCTTAAATTATTTTTCAATAACTCAATCATCTTAATTTGTTATTTTACACCCACACACATGTTTTAAAATATTTTTATTATTTCATATAATTATATCTATATTTTAGTTATTTATGTAATTTTGTAATAATAGCCTATGTTCATACGTAAGTACTCTTTTATCACATCATTTGTGTCAAATAGTATTTTATAGTTTTATAATACTAAATTATTATTTTAGTGCATAAATAATATTTTTATTTATTTATAAGCATTTTTATAAATTATTTTGGATAAATTTTGTGTATTTAAATAAAAGCCCAGTTTTAAGTCTAATTTTCGGACCAAAATTGGCCCAATAACCTCATCAACCCAACCCAAACGACCCATTACCTTCTGAACCGCCCAGTTCTTATTCAATCCCGGCCGTTGATCTCAAATGATCAACGACCCATAATAAATCCCTACCTCCCCTTATATCCCTATAACCCCAAATCTTAGAGACAAATCCCCACCCGCCGCCTCTATATTCTCCCATCTCTCCTTCTCCCTCCTTCAGAAACCCTAGCCGCCTCCCCAATCTTCTCTAAATCCGAGCAAATTATGGATTCCTTCTACATGCAATGGGTAGATAACATGCTTATAGGACTTAATAATGTGTTTTCTATATGTATTGTTCGATTACATGAGCATTATAGAGATCATGACATTAAGAGAAGCATACACACACTACTTGTTTACCATTAATCATGAGTTCAAACATTGTGTCTACTGCTACGTGTTTATATACAACATGCCTATAGGAATTAAACACTCCTTCAATCTGCATGACTACTTTCAAATACATTAGAAACCTGCCTATAGGAACAAATGTCAATGAATTTTCTTTCAATTCACTTCAGTTGTTCACTAGAAATTATGCCTATAGGATTTTTGATCACTTCATTCGTTATTGTATCGCATTGATCACCAGAAATCCTGTGTATAGGACTAAGTATAAATAAATTGAGTTCTAATCATCAACTGTAAGAGATCCTGCCTGTAGGAAAAAATTGCTTGTTAATTGGTTAATATTATATTACTTAAACATTGTTCATGAGCATCACTGTCAGGAAAATCTGGATAATTCTAGGACTCTTCCCAGCAGATTATGCTATACCCAATTGCGTATATCACCTAGGCATCACGCATGTAGGATAGGTAACTTAAAACTTTCAACAACCAGCTTGCAATGCATGCATAATTCTGCCTATAAGCAATACATGCATCTGAAATTTACCTGCACACTTTGATCGCCTAGAAAACATGTCTATAGATTTACGATTCTCGATTCTTCCAATTCCTAACTAGTATATGTGTTTGTGTGCATTCGCTGCCTAAGTGTGGAGGTCAATGTGAGCCTTTAATTGCACCTATGTGAAGTCTTTAGATGTTTTGTTTGTCGTCTAGTTTTTACATTTTTGAGTAGCCTATATAAGGTTTAGAACTATCCAAATAGAGGTCCAAAACCTCCTGAACTATAGGTATGGGACGGGTAGTGCACGCGTAGGAAACGGCTTAGAATTGAATTAGAGCGCTCTTAGTTAAACAACTTTAATATATTAATCGGGTAGCATGAGATGGTAGTCTGTGCCCGCTGAATAATATGAGTAACACCCCATCTCGAGGGAGTTACGAAATATTGTTGAACGGGGTGATCCTTTAGGATAAAAAAATTAGGACCCCCATCTTTTATTTCTTTTATTAGAATAAAAAATAGTTGTACTTATTTGTTCAAAAACTTTTATAATAAAATTCTCAAACTTTGTGCTTTCTCTTCGTTTATTTGACTAATCCATATAATTTAAGTTCGGTCGGGACACACAATTGTGAACCTCGAAGAGTGCCTAACACCTTCTCTTTGAGGTAATTTCAAGCCCTTACCCAATCTTTGGTGATGTAAACTAGTTAAACCGGAGTCATTTGCAAATAGGTGTCCTAAGGCACCTTAAAATCGTTAGGTGGCGACTCTCCTCTTTTAATACCTCCTTAAAAGAGTTGTCACGTGTCGAAACCCGATTTCGTGAGAAAAAGGGGCGCGACAAAAAGCACGAGCAATAATGTAGCATTCAATAGCATTGAATAACAATAAATGACATTTAAGTAAATAGGAGGAATGATTCACCCAATAAAGGATGAAATAGATGGATGTTCTTCCTGACAATGATGAGTAACAGACAAATCCTTGGATATTTGATTTATTCTCGGATCTGATGGAAAAGTATGGAATGGTATAGACAAGAATCTTAGTGAAAATGTGGTGTTTGTATATTAGCAAGAGAGAGAGAGAGAATCTTTTTGTCAAAGTGTATTCTTACAAATGAATATCGCATGCCCTTATCATTGTCTCTCTTTTTTATTTATATGGGACATGTTCCTATGGAACCCTAATAGTACAAGTGCAGGGAATATCCAATAGAATATTTCTTTTCAATATCATATCCTGAAAACTAGTTGTTACAACTCTATCAACGATGCTCAATCTCGACCCTTAATGACATCTCGACCACAGCTCTCGTGGACTCTTCGACTATGGATTTTGCTGCTTCTTGGCCCATCTCGACTAACGATGACTCGAGAATTCTTTCTTTAGTATTATCTTGTATTAAGGTAGCGTTTGGCCATAGATTCCCAAATTTATTTTGAAATATCTGATTTGAGTGAAGTTTGGGTTGAAGATGAAAATATGTTTGGACATCTGTTTTCAAAACATATTTCCCAAATTATTTTGGAAAACATGAAACATGACTTATTGTCACAACCCAAATTCTCAACCTTAGGGATCGTGATGGCGCCTAACACCACACTTGCTAGGCAAGCCAATGTTAGAGTTCGATTAGCTATTTTTCTTTGATTATCCATTTAAACATAATAAATTAAATTTAAAGTAAACTTAATCTAATGGTTTCCAAAGAATAACTCCAAATATAAAAAAATAAAAAAATAAATAACCCGAGCCACGAACTAATTATATAAATCATCTAAGACTACCCCAAGATCTGGTGTCACAATTCACGAACTACTAAAGAATACTACAATTAATGGGCTGAAAGAAATAATATAACTGTTTTAGGAAAATTATAAAACAGTCTCTACGAACTAGGAGAAGACTCTCGGGATCTGCGAACGCCGACAGATATACCTCGTGTCTCCGGATAATAGATAGCTGCCACTAAAATATCTATTGTTGGCCGGTACCTAGATCTGCACAAAAGAGTGCAGAGTGCAGTATCAGTACAACCGACCCCATGTACTGAGTAAGTGCGGAGCCTAACCTCGACGAAGTAGTGACGAGGCTAAGGCGGGGCAATTATAACTTAACATGTGACCATACATATATATAATAACGCAAAATAATAATTCTACACAAACAAGAAAATATAAACTGAAACAATAATTAAAATAACTCAGTCGCCTATTCCAGGCCTCAGCTGTCACCAAAATTTCACATAAGTTTTTAAATTTTCAAACTTTAATTTAAAAATAACCAAATGTGCAGGACATGGGAAAACAGTAGGATAAAACAACAAATTTTCAAATCTTTGTAATAAGATCAGTAAAGCATAATTATCCTCCCTCATCACTGTCATATATTTATATTCTCCATGTCCACCCTTATCACAGTCATATATATTTTCCTTGTTCACCCTTATCACAGTCATATATATTTATCTCCTCTGTCCACCCTTATCATAGTCATATATATTTATTTCCCCCGTCCACCTTTATCACAGTCATATATATTTATTTTCCCCGTCCACCCTTATCACAGTCATATATATTTATTTCTATCAAAACTTTTACAATTCAGGCCAAGCCTTTCACAATACTTTTGTCTCAACAGCCATAAACAACAAAAGGTAGTGCTCACAACTTCATAAATAATATCTCAACATGAACCAACGGGAATATACATACATATATATATGTCGTAAAAACAATATCAACTCACTCGGTCTTATTGTACCACAATGAAACCAAGGAAAACAACTAATACTTTCCCAAACATGATTGCAACAAGGCTTACAACAATATAACAAGCCAAGTAATTATAGAAGACAACAATAAACATGAAACAATTAAAAACATTAAGCAATTCGATTGGAAACGGGGAAGGGATCACGTAAGCAGATAATTTGGTGGTGCATAGATACTCGTCACCTCACCTATACACCTCACACATGCATTTTCACATAACAATTAGGTTGAGGATTCCTATTCCCTCAAGTCAAGGTTAAACCAAACACTTACCTCAATTTCGCAGGCCACTCACTGTTCAATTATAGTTTTTCCTCTTGAATTCACCTCCAATACACTCGAATCTAACCATAATTAACTTAATATAATTAATTAATGCTAAAGGAACTAACTTTACTGAAATTATAATTTTTCCTAAGTTTTCTCACAAAAAGTTAAAACCTGACCCCGGGCCCGCTTGGTCTAAACTCGGGGTTCTGACCAAATTACATTTACCCATTCACCCACGAGCCCGAATATACAATTAGTTTCAAAATCCGATCTCAATTCGAGGTAAAGATTCGATTTTTACAAAGTTTCCTAATTCTACCCAAACCCTCAATTTTTACCATGAAAATTCTTAGTTTTTTATTTAAATGTGATGAAAAACATTGGGTAATCGAAAGAATAAAGTTTAGAATTGATTACCAAAAACTTGGGGATGAACTTTGATGAAAAAATTTGTCTTTAGGGCTCTGAGGTTCGAAAATTATGAAGAAAAAGAGTTTTGTACGTGTTTAAAAGTGTATTTATATAGCTGGGCAGGCCTTCTATGCGTTCGCATGGGCCTGCCCACGTTCGCATAGGGTCATGCCTTATTGGCCTTGGCGATCGCGTGGGGGGAGGGGGGGAAGGGCTGCGTTTGCATAGGGTACTTGGGCTCCCCTCCCCCCAGACCCAATTAACACAATGTGTTCGCATGAGTAGCTATGCGTTCGCATAGCATAGTGGGTTCGCCCCCCCGGGGGTTCCCCCCCCCCCCCCCCCCAGGTCCAAATTACACTGTGCGCTGGCGGGGTAGGGGTGCGTTCGCATAGAACAAAATAACGGCCTAGTGATTTACACTATGCGTTCGCGTGTGTATGAGTGTGAACGCGTAGTACAAAAGTGTTGTGCACCAGCAACAACAAAAACAACAATCTTTTCTAAGTGTAAAACATCTTGTGGCCTATCCGAAACTCACTCAAGCCGTCGGGGCTATAAACCAAACATGCCCGCAAGTCTAAAAATATCATACGAACTTGCTCGTGCGATCAAATCATGAGAATAACATGTAAAACTATGAATTAAACCTCAAAACTCACCATTTTTCTCAAGAACACTCAAAGTTCATTATTTCTTAATCGGACATCCAAATCACGTCAAATAACCTCCGTTTTTCACCAAATTCCACAGTTAACATTTAAATACTATAACAAATCTGTACCGGGTATAAAATCGGGTCCCGATACCAATAGTTTCAAACATTAATTTTTTCTTATTTCATTAATATTTCAGCAAAATAATTTCTTTCAAAAATTAATTTCTAAGGCTTGGGACCTCGAAATTCATTTCCGGGCATACGCCCAAGTCCCATATTTTACTGCGGACCTTCTGAGATCGTCGGAACACAGATCCGGGTCCTTTTACTCAAAATATTGACCAAAGTCAACTATAATCAAATTTTTAATTCTAAAAATTATTATTTCTTATATTTTCACATAAAAGCTTTTCGGTTTCACGTCCGGGCTGTGCACGTAAATCGAGATAATTAAAATTGATCTTTTATGGCTAACAAGCCTAGAACGGATTCTAAATTCATAAAATGACCCCTTAGGTCATCACACTTATACCCACAAGTTCTAAAAACTATCACAAATACTCGATAGTACCATAATCAATAACATTCATTATATTATCGCAAACCATAGTCCTGAACATAAATAAATTTGGTACAAAATTATCATTTTTATAATGAATTACATGATACACTATCAGAAGACCGAGAAGACAAAGCAACATTGTTACAAAATAATAAACGGTGGCTCTTTTATAAAATATAAAATTTCGGGGCAATTTTTAAAAAAATATAATAATGATATTTTGGCCCAAAACCAGTTATTGAGTTGGTTTTAGAATTTGGGTTTTGGAATTTTGTCAAAATGTAGGCAAAATCTATGGCCAAACATGTGTTTGCCAAATAAAATTCAAATTTATTTTGATAAAATCTATGACCAAATGGGTCCTAAATATTTTAAAGTAAGATTTTGACTCATACAATAATATGATCAAACGATCTCAAGCAACCTTATTTTATTTTATTGGCGAGAGAATCCCAAATAAAATCACTAACTAGCCTAAGGAAAGCTGATGCGTGACTGAATCAAATATAAAGCCACGTTCCGTTTCAATTTCGTAGTCTCCAAGAAGAATCAGAAGGAAAGTAGAATAGAACAAGAAGAGAATGAGCATATGCAGAAAAATCTTTTATATGGAATAGTAGCGTTAGAGAAATTAAAAAGATATATAACAGCACACTACTATATGCAGTTCTATTTTTAATGACACGAAATTTTAGCACTGATATGTATGAAAAAGAAGAAACATATCTATATTTTCGTCTAGTGGTAGGGCTTGGACAACTGCTGAAAATAAATTCTGGAAAAAAAAAAGTTTGCGAAAAAGAAGACTTGTTTGAGTTGTAGTTTTGTTTGAAGATTTGTGAACAAACAAAAATATCTGCGAAAGTTTATTTTAAGAAATGAAACAAAAATGTGAAATTCTTTTTCTGTCAGAATTATCAAAAAACAAACAACAGTTTTTGTCCTAATTGAAGACCATTTGCATGAGGACTTAAGAATTCATAAGAATACATACATTACACAATACTAAAATTTTAACTGTAATGGATGAACCAATAGCTTTCTCTCTCTAAGCTCTCGGCGCACGTTATGCTACCGTATGCCGAATGAGATTCAGCCATGGCGAGAAAGCGAGGTCGACCAAGACGGGAGCTACTAGTAACGGTCGGCGAAGCTATTAGTGCTACTGTAATTGCAGATACCTTAGCTAAGGAATCTACACAACAAGTTACAACACCAATTGGGCATCAATTTCAGTCTAATTCCCCAAAATTAGGCTCACCTCTCACTACAATGGGTCCGGAGAAGAGGATTGCTTTAAGTGTTGTGCAGATGAATGTGTCTTCATCATCATGCGAAGATATGTCAACAAATACAACTAGGAAGAAAGGAGCAGAAATTGTGTTAAACGGAAATGGAACAGTAACAGAGAAACAGAAGGAAGAGACTAAAGCAAATGCAGAGGTTCCGGAGGTAACGAAAACTTGGGCAAATTTATTTGCTGGTAATAGATTTTCTAAAAATGGTATGGGCTTATCATATATACCACCTGAAATTATCTATGGGAATATTGTGGTAATGGTTGATAAGGAAGAAGTGGAAGCACAAATAGAAAGTGGGAATGTGCCTTAATTATCTACATAGTTAGGGATATTCCTCGATATAAGTTCATAGAAAGGTATATTTCTCAAACATGGAGTAGAGTGAGTATTCAAGATCTTTTCCTACATGAAGAGGGGTATTACATTGCGAAATTTGATAATATTGGAGATTTGAAAGATGTGTTATACGGGGGACCTTATACTATTAATGGAAGGCCTGTGATATTGAAGCAATCGACACCTGATTTTGGCATTAAAGCAGAATTTCTAAGGGAGATACCATTATGGATCACCTTTCCAAATCTGCCTATGAGCTATTGGGAAAATAAGATATTGAGCAAACTAGCAAGTGCCATAGGGAAACCATTGTTTGATGATGAGTGTAACACAAAGCAAACAAGGATATCTTATGCTAGAATTTTAGTGGAAGCTAATGTGACAAAACAGCTGCCATTAGAATTGACATTGCAAGATCCGTCAGGGAAAATGATAATACAACAGGTGGAGTACGAATGGAAACCTAAATATTGTGTTGATTGTATAAAGATAGGGCATAATTGTGCAGAGAAGAAAAGATTGTATAATGAAGAGCAACAAAGAGTAACTAAGAAGCAAGGTAAAATTGTTACAAAGTGGCAAGTTAAAGGCCAAGGAAAGCAACAGCAAGTAGAACAAATTGCACAGAATTCTGAGAAGGAGGTTACTGATACACAAAGAACAGTAGAAGTGGAAGAAAAAAGGGATAAAGGAAAAGCAATACAAGGCCAGAATAATGAAGCAGAATGGCCGAGGCTTGGGAGTAGTAGTAAGGGAACAATGGAACAGCAACAATAATCACAAAGAATGGGTTTCAATTGTTACAGCAGGAGGATGAGAAAATTGAGGAGAATGTACCACCTGATAGGGGGGTGAAATCAATATCCATCAATGACTTGGTTATTTTGAAATGTTAGGGGATTGAATAAGAGATATAAACAGAAAGAAATAAAAAAAAATATGTCAGGGATAAGCATATCAAGTTGGATGGGCTAGTAGAAACAAGGGTGAAAGAAAAAAAATTTGGGAAGTACTTAACAGAGTAGTACCGTGATGGAATAAAATCACTAACTATGAACATGCTGTGAATGGGAGAGTGTGGATAGTCTGGGATGAACAAATGTACACAGTTCAACAGATAGATAAGCAGGAGCAGTTGATTCATTGTTTAGTTACTGGAAAACATAATGGGGTGAAATACCAGTTAACAATAGTATATGGTCATAACACTGTAGAGCAAAGAAGTAAGCTATGGGAGCAGATAAGGAAATTAGCACAAGTCACAAAGGGATCTTGGTTGTTAGGGGGAGATTTTAATGCTATTATGAATGTCCAAGACAGAATATCCAAAGTACCAGTGACAAATGCAGATGTGAAAGACCTTGGGGAGTTATGCCATGATATTGGAATAGCTGAACTTCCATGGAAGGGAGACTACTACACATGGACCCACAAACAACAAGGTGAGGAAAGAATATGGAGTAAAATCGATAGAATGTTTGGCAATGATACTTGGATGATGAATTATAGTCACCTAAGTACTGATTATGGTGAGCCTTACATTTCTGATCATAGTCCCATGATCATCAATATAAGACAGCAAAGGACCCACGTCAAGAGCCCATTCAAATTCTTCAATATATGGGCAAGCCATGCAAATTTTGAGAAAATAGTTAAAGAGGAGTGGAGTAGAAACAGAACAAAAGGGAAGATGCAAGGGATTTGGTATAAACTCAAAAACATGAAACAGCTATTCAGGCAGTTGAATGTCAATGAGTTTAAAGGAGTCACAGAGAAAATAGAGCAGGCAAGGAGTATTATAAGTCAGATTCAAAGTCAAATGCAAATTAATTATAGTGACTTGTTGCAAATGCAAGAAAGGGAATGGTTGCAGAAACGTGAGAAATGGTCAATGGTAGAAGAAAAGATTTTGCAGCAAAAAGCAGGAGCAAATTGGATTAAACTAGGAGATGGGAACAACAAGTTCTTTTCAGCAGTCATCAAGGAGAGGCAACAGAGAAAGCAAATCACAGAATTACAGACATTATCAGGTATCAAGATAACTGATCAGGAAACCATAAAGGAAGAGATTGTCTCACTTTACAAAGGTCTTATGGGGACTAGTGCCAATAGATTACCAGTTGTGGATATGGAAGTAATGAAGAGAGGTCCAGTATTAACTACAAAACAACAACAAAGATTGAATGTTGATGTAACTGATCAAAAGGTTGATGAAGTGATAAGGCTCCTGGAATTGATGGGTATAATGTTGAATTTTATAAGAAAGCATGGCCAATAATTAAAGAAGATGTGTATACATCAGTGAAGGAATTCTTTCAGACAGATGAAATATATCCTGAAATCAACTGCACCACCATCACATTGTTGCCTAAGTGTCCTAATCCAGTTACAATTAGAGATTCTATACCTACCTCATGTTGTTCTGTATTGTACAAGATCATATCTAAAGTGATTGCAGGCAGACTTCAGCACATAATGCCATATATTATATTTGAAGCTCAGGCAGAATTTATACCAGGGAGGAAGATTGCAGACAACATTATCTTAGCACATGAGTTAGTCAAAAATTATAACAGGAAACACATATCTCCCAGATACATGGTGAAGGTAGACATGATGAAAGCGTATGATTCAGTGGAGTGGGTCTATTTGGAGCAGTTATTAGAGTACCTATGCTTCCCAACAAAGTTCATCAAATGGGTGAAGCAAATGGGTGAAGGCATGTTTACCAACAGTAAGCTATTCTGTAATGATAAATGGGGAATTAGCAAAGCCTTTTGAAGCATCTAAGAGGTTAAGGCAAGGAGACCCCATATCTCCTTTCTTATTTGCAGTGGCAATGGAATATATACGTAGACTACTAAAAGGTCTAAAGAGAGTGAAGGAATATAGATATCATCCAAGATGTGGTAAGATGGATATTACGCACTTAAGCTTTGCAGATGATTTATTGATGTTTGTTAGAGGGGATTACAGTTCAGTGATCAAACTACAAGCATGCTTCCAACAATTTTCTGCAGCATCTGGATTACAGGACAATTTAAGCAAGAGTGCAATCTACTTAGGGGGTGTGGAGCAGAGTGTTAGACAAGAAATATTGAAGAGCACAGGTTATGCACTAGGAGAGCTTCCCTTTAAATACCTTGGTATCCCATTGGACACAAAAAAATTAACAGCTATACAGTGGCAACCATTGCTTGACAAAATAGTGGCAAGGATCTCTTCTTGGACAACTGAGAAATTGTCTTATGCTGGAAGGATTCAACTAGTCCAAACATTAGTATTTGGGATTCAATCTTATTGGTCCCAAATATTTGTATTGTCGGCCAAAGTGATGAAGTTAATAGAATCATATTGTAGGAGTTATATTTGGTCTGGATCAAATACAATTACAAGGAGAGCATTGATTGCATGGGATAGGATGTGCTTACCAAAGGCTGCACGGGGATATAACCTATTGAATCTCAAAGTGTGGAATAAAGCTGCAATTACTAATGTGTACTGGGATTTGGCACTGAAGAAAGACAAAGCATGGATAAAATGGATTCATTATTATTACATAAAAGGCCACAATATCAGAGAAATGAGGATGCCACAGCAGGCGAGTTGGATGGTCCGGAAGATCATAGAAGCTAGAGGGATAATTCAACAGATTCCAGATGTAAAGACAAGCAAGAGTATTACTAAACAAGTATACTCTAGCTTGCTGGGAGACCATAATAAGGTGACATGGAGAAGTTTGATGTTCCAGAATGAAGCTCGATCTAAAGTTGTATTCACTATGTGGATACAGTGCCATGAGAGGCTATTGACAATTGATAGACTGGCACGTTGGGGAATACAAGTGAATCAAAGGTGCAACTTATGTGATTATGCAGAGGAGTCAAACTTGCATCTGTTTTATGAATGCAGCTATGCTACAGCAACATGGAAAAGACTATTACAATGGACTGAATATTCTGCTAGTATAAACAATGCAGGGGAGCAGATGAAGGCTTGGGTGATACATCAAGCCAGAGGAAGATCATGTGATGCTAAAGTCATGACAATGATGTTTGCTGAGTACATACATGGGATATGGAAGGAAAGAAATAGCAGAATCTTTGAAGCAAAAACGAGAACTGTTGAGCAGATTGCAGGGCAGTGGCATGTGTATGCAATGTTAAAGCAAGAGCACCGGTTAGAATGAAGATGCAGCAATTGGTATTCTGAAGATAAAAAGTTAATAGCCAAGCCTTAATGTAGTACATTTTTTGATGTATTGATTAGAGTATAGGAATAGTGATAGTTAATTGTAAAAATTAAGTAAGTCGAGGTGACTTAGATGCTTTTTAATGACTTTCGGTGATTAATGAGAATNAAAAAAAAAAAAAAAAAAAAAGATTTTAACTGTAAATTTGATTTACAAGTTTTTGTCCTAATTTGGGTTCAAAGCTAGAAAATATGGTAAGTAACTGAACATATAAAAGGACCTTTAAACAATCAATTAAACTTAGCCATGTTATATTATTTTATTATAATTAAACAATTAGTTCATGTAATTATACTTTTTTTTTTGGTCCCTTTCAGGAAAAAGATAACTTTTAATTTTAATAATTTAATTTTAACTTCTTTTTTTTTGGTACTAAAATAATTTTTCTTACACTAATATTTATGCTTCTTTTAGATCATAGATTTTTTTTAAATATAACGTGTTTATTATATAACGGAAAATAGGCGTAGTATAAACACGAAAAAGATTAATTTAACGTCCATGTCTCCTTTTTAAGGCCAAGTGGCAAAAGCACTGTTTGACAGCAGCTATGTTTCAGTGTAAGGAGCATTCTCTTAACAAAGGGGGACACTTTATAGGATTAAAATATGCTTATAAATCAGCCCCCTACTCTTAAATTATATACTATACTAGTAGTATCAAAATACTAAAAACAAAAAGCACAATTGAAATGATGGAATTGATACGAATTTGACAGTTTTAAAAACGAGACTAATCTTTATTCAGATTTTATTATTATCCAAAAGAAAAGACATTCTTTAATCTTATCTTTACTTTATTCTGAATTTCTATTTATTCATGAAAAACAGAGTGAGAAGGACTTTGAAAAGGATTACTTGTTGAGAAGACATGGACGTTAACGGCGTTAGTTTCCGTCAAATAGAGGTGCTCTATGACAGGCTTTTTTAAATAGTGGGACCTAACTGTATAATTACCTTTCTTTACTTTTTTTATTGTCAGAAAGACGATATAGATGACCTTCCCGAGGTGAGAAAAGTGCCCGGTAAATTTTTCTGACGGCAGGTTAAAAGTGTGGGTTTTTCACTTTTTACACCGAGAGGGAGAAGTACCGGAGAAGTGCATGATTAGCCACATATGAGATATATATTTACTTTTAATATACTGTTTATAATATTTTTAGTTTTTAATTATAGCTTTAATAAGTTTTACTTGTCCGGACGAAAATATCCTTCTGCTCATAAAGTTCAGGATCAAGTGTCCTTAACTTATGAATTTGTTATTGCAAGTTCAGGACTAACTATCCTTAATTTATGATCTTGTAAGTCTAAGTTTAGGACTACTTGTCCTTAACTTTTGAATTTGTAACTCTAAATTCAAGATTATATGTCCTTGACTTTTGAACTTGAAATTCGAAATTCAGAATTACCTGTCCTTAATTTCTGTGCTTGTAACTCTAAGTTAAGGACTATCTGTCCTTAATTTGTGTGCTTGTAACTCTAAATTAAGGACTACTTGTCCTTAATTTGTGTGCTTGTAACTATAAGTTAAGGACCAAATCCTTTCAACAACACATACATCAACAAGAATCAGAACTCCACCTACAGAGAGTGGATGAATTCTCGTTCAAATGGTCTAACGCATTCTGTTGTGACCTTGCACATTTGCCTTTTTCTTTAAATGTCAATAAAAGTGACATTCCGATAGAAAGCAAAGCAGAATGAAAAAAAAAGGAAGAAAGAAATCGAAAAACAAGTGGGTATCGAACTTGAGAGAGAGAAGCGACGGTTTGGGAAGAAAAGCAATGGAAGAAAGGGTAAAAATATTTTTTCATATTAATTTTAATAGAGTTGTGACTATTTTTGTTCAACATTAGAATTGCTAGATAAAAAATAAATATCACCTTAAATAGTGGTGACTCCACGCCATTTTTACGAGAAGTACAACTAGTGGACCTTTTATGCGCCTCAAGAAATGCACAATTAGCCACTAATTAGAGATATTTTTACTCTTTGACCACTGTTTAAAATATATTTACTTTTTAATTTGTGCCTAATAAATTTTTATTCACCCCGATGACAATACCCCTATGCTAGACATAGGTGTTGTGTAAATATTAAGGACATAGTGTCCTTAACTTCATGAATGTTGTGTAAATATAGTAAGGACAAAGTGTCATGTATTTGCATCTTCCGTTATTAAACTTTAGGATATCATGTCATATGTGCAGTGTAAATATTAAGGATATGACGTCCTTAACTTCATGTGTGCAGTCTAAATGTTAATGACATAATGTTCATAACTTGTATTGGCACCTTCTGGTGTTAAACTTTAGGACATCACGTCCTTAACTTTATGTCTGCAGTGTAAATATTAAGGACATCATGTCCTTAATTTCATATGTGCAGTGTAAATGTTAAGGACGTGGTGTCCTTACTTTCATATGTGTAGTGTGAATGTTAAGGACATAGTGTCCTTAACTTTATGAGTGTTGTGAAAATATTAATGACATGTTTTCCTTAACTTCATTAATGTTGTGTAAATATTAAGGATAAAATGTCTTGTATTTGCACCTTCCGTTGTTGAACTTTAGGACATCATGTCCTTAACTTCTTATGTGCCGTGTAAATATTAAGGACACGACGTCATTAACTTCATGTGTCTAGTGTAAATATTAAGGACATCATGTCCTTAATATTTACATAAAACTCATGACAAAAGGATAATAACATTATTTTGTATTAATTTTAATAGAGTAATGCATATTTTTGCTCAATATTAAAAATAATGAATAAAAACTAAATATCATGTTAAAAAGTAATTATCTCACGCACTTCTACTCACTTTTTGATCCTTCATGACCCATTAACGCCTACTTTCCATTTTAATTACTCTATTTTCTAATCTTTGGTGGTCAATCTCATAAATTTTTATAAAGCACTACAATTAAGAGCCTAATTATCTTACGTAATTATAGTTTACTTAATTATTATTCATTATTACTATTTAATTATTACCAGCTTGTTTCACTTGTATTTAAATACGCAACAAATATAATCTGTAACAACTATATTTGTTCGCGTAAAATATAAAATTAAAGCGAAATACAAAGGCTTATACAAAAGATATAACATGTATAGATTGTATTCGATCGCACAATTAATATAACCAACACGAAACACTAAAATATTAAAAAATAGATACTCTCATTAAGAGTCAAACTCAAGACTTTCGCTTATAAAAGGGTGCACTAACCAACTGAGTTATAAGAGGTTGTTGCTCTTTTGTTTCAGTACTACATGTGAATTTGCTATAAAATACAAATATAGCTACGAATATTTTTTTTACAAAAAATAGCTACAAATTATTAATACCATATATATATTTGCTACGTCGCATAATTTTTCCATTTAAATTTGTCATTTGTTTATACTTGAGGTCCAATTTACTCTTATCGTAACAAAAACAAAAATGATGTAGATTGTTCAATACGTGGGCTTTCATAATAAGGTGATGGGTCAAAATTGCCCTTGAACTTTGACACTAGTTAGAATGATCTCTAGTTAAAGATATTTATTTATAAATAAATTCAAAATAATCACTCTGAAGCCTCAAATCAGAACAACTGAAACTCAAACAAGGATGAATTGCACCACCAAATTGAATTTTTATATTTGCCTGAACTTAATCGATTCAACTCTATCACCAATTCGCATTTTAAAAGTCCATGGGCAAATTCAAATATATTCGCATAGTTTAAGGGCTCCCTTGTAAATAAAAAAAGACCCATGTGTTGGATATTTGAATTACCAGGTGCTAAATACCGCCATTAGTGCCAAAGCTCCTGTTGTTAGTTAATAAGAATATATATCTAACTCATTTTGTAACGACATGATTAGATTTAATTTCAACTATTAATAAAGTGTAAATTAGATCTTGTCGTATGGTTTACGGGCAATGTTGGAACTTTTTCCTTTTCCTTTTTTGTAAATTTTTAGTTTTTTTTTTTCATTATTTGTAAATAATCATAAGGGGTCGTGTGGTGTTTATAACAAAGAGATTTAATCTCCACATAAATCAAACATTTCACTTTAACTACTACAAATGTCAAGTTTGGTTAGTATTTAGCTCCAAAAAAACACTTATAACCAAGAAGTTTTATCAAAGGTTTCCCAACCTTAGCTACATGGTCACAATGGTGGTAAATTGACCACCTTCGTTAAAAAATTACATTGTGTATATAAGTAAAATATTACGTTGTAAAGGTATTTAATATATATTGAACATGTTATGAACAATAAAAGAAGAAGAACAATATTGTAGAGAAAGAGAGAGAGGAAATTCTTATTGAACTTTGGGATGATTTACAATGGGGTAAGACCTCTCTATTTATAGGGGAAAATGACTTAGTCACAAAGTAGAACTCTCTAAAAGATAGACATTCACTCTAAATAGAGTTCTATTTATAACACTCCCCCTTGAATGTCTATTCAACAAATAATGTG
>ML321073.1:0-15534 GCA_005239505.1 Nicotiana paniculata | reverse complement strand
GGGACGCCACGGGGCGCGTCCAAGGGGTCATGGGGCATGGTTGGAAAGCCGCCCATGACAACTATCTCGACATGTATTCTGAATCGGCACACGATATGATCCCAGATGAAGTCTATGAACTCTTTCTCTCTGACTTTCTCGAAAGCATGTGCTTCAACCCATTTAGAGAAATAGTCAGTCATAAATAAAATGAACTTAGCTTTACCTGGGGCCGATGGCAGAGGGCCGACGATGTCCATCCCCATTTCATGAATGGCCATAGGGATAGGACCGAATGAAGTTGTTCTCCGAGCTGGTGGATCATCGGTGCAAACCTTTGACATTTATCACATTTTCGAACAAACTCCTTAGTGTCTTTTTCCATGCTATCCCAGTAGTATCCTGCCCTAATGAGTTTGTGAGTTAGTGATTCGGCACCGGAGTGGTTCCCACAAGTTCCTTCATGGACCTCTCGTAGAACATAATCGGTGTCACCTGGTCCTAAACATAATGCCAATGGTCCGTCGAATGTCCTTCTGTATAATGTTCCATCTTCAACCAATGTGAATCGAGTAACTTTGGTTCGTAGGGCCCTCGACTCTTTATGGTACGATGGGAGCTTCCCACTTTTCAAGTATTCAATATATTTATTCCTCCAATCCCAGGTTAAGCTTGTAGAGTTTATCTTGGTGTGACATTCCTCGATGACAGATCTCGAGAGTTGAACGACAGTCCCCGAGCTGATCTCGTCCTCCTCGACCGATGACCCCAAATTTGCAAGCGCACCAGCTTCACTGTTTTGTTCCCGAGCTACATGTTTTAAGGTCCATTCCTTAAAATGGTGCAAAGTTACCTGCAACTTGTCCAAATACCTTTGCATTATATCCTATCGAACTTCGAAGGTTTTGTTTACTTGGTTCACCACCAGTAAAGAGTCACGCTTGGCTTCAATGACTTCCGCTCCCAAGCTTTTAGCTAGTTCGAGACCTGCAATCATGGCCTCGTACTCGGCCTCATTGTTTGTCAACTTAGAAGTTTTGATGGATTGCCTAATAGTGTTACTCGTGGGTGGCTTCAAGACGATGCCTAGCCCTGACCCCTTCATATTCGAAGAGTCGTATGTGAAAAGGGTCCACACCCCCGATGATGTACCCGATTTTAACAAGAGTTCCTTTTCAACTTCGGGTACAAGGGTTGGCGTGAAATCGTCCACGAAGTCCGCTAAAATTTTGGACTTGAAGGCTGTTCGGGGTTGATATTAGATATCGTACCCACTGAGTTCGGCGGTCTATTTGGCCAATCGTCCCAACAGTTCGGGTTTGTGCAAAACGTTACGAAGCGGGTAAGTGGTTAATACACATATGGAGTGACATTGAAAGTAAGGTTTTAACTTGCTTATCAGTGCAAGTGCCAATTTCTCCAAGTGTGGATATATAGTTTCTGCTTCTCCTAAGGTTCGACTTACATAATAAACAGGGAATTGAATACCTTTATCTTCTCGAACCAGGACACCACTTACTGCGATTTCCGATACTGCCAAGTATAAGTCTTTTCCTGGTCTTCCGGGTTCATTTGAATTTGATTGTACCCGGAATAGGCATCGAGAAAAGTGAGGATCTCGTGGACGGCCGTAGTGTCGATCATGCGATCGATGTTAGGCAGTGGAAAAGAATCTTTGGGGCATGCCTTGTTTAACTCCTTATAATCTACACACATTCTAAGTTTGCTCCTTTTTTTAGGGACTACGACTACATTGGCTAACCATTCGGGATATTTTACCTTCCGAATGGACCCTATTTTGAGAAGTTTAGTTACCTCGTCCTTTATGAATGCGTGCCTTACCTTAGACTGGGGTCTTCTCTTTTGTTTTACCTGTCTGAACTTAGGGTCCAGGCTTAGTCGATGCGTTGTTATATCCGGTGGGATCCCTATCATGTCTTAGTGAGACCAAGCAAAACAGTTTATGTTATCAATAAGAAATTGAATAAGATTCTTCCTGAGTTTGGGGGTTAACCTCGTTCCCAGGTATACCTTTCGCTCGGGAAGATACTCGATCAATATAACCTGTTCCAGCTTTTCGACCGCTGATTTGGTGGCGTCAGAATCTTCGGGAACAACAAAAGTTTGAGGGGTCAGAAAATCCTCCTCTTCTTTTTCTATCTCATGCTTCCCCGATTCAGTCGAGGCTGGTGGAGGTGATTGCTATTTGGATTCTTGTTTACCTTTGATGCTCGACCTTTCCGAGGTTGATAGCGTTGATATCAGTGTTACCTTATCGACCGCAAACATTTCCTTCGCAGCATGCTGCTTCCCGTATACTATTTTTACACCGTCCGACGTCGGGAATTTCATCATTTGGTGGAGAGTCGAAGGGACTGCCCTCATGTTGTGGATCCAAGGCCTTCCGAGTAGGGCATTGTACCTCATATCTCCCTCGATTACGTGGAACTTGGTATCTTGAATGGTTCCAACCACGTTCACCGGTAGGATTATCTTTCCTTTAGTTGTTTCACTAGCCATATTGAAGCCGTTTAAGACCCGAGCTGTGGGCACGATTTGATCCTGTAGGCCGAGATGCTCCACGACCCTCGATCATATGATATTTTCTGAGCTGCCTAGATCCACTAAAACACGCTTAACTTGAAATTTATTTAATAAGATAGAAATTACCAGAGCGTCATTGTGGGGATGAGAAATTCCTTCCGCTTCTTCGTTGTTGAATGATAAGGTGCCTTCTAGCACATAATCTCGGGTTCATTTTTCGCTATTGATTGATACCTTAATGTGTTTGAATATGGGTCCACACGGAATGTCGATCCCACCGACGATCATATGAATGACATGTTGCGGTTCCTCCTATTCATTTTTTCTGTTGGCGTCCCTTTCTCTGAAATGATTCTTGGATTGATCGCTGAGGAACTCTTGAAGATGACCATCTTTGAATAGATGGGCTACCTCCTCCCTCAATTGCCTTCAATCATCGGTTCTATGACCATGCGTGCCATGATACTTGCACATCAAATTGGGGTTTCTTTGGGAAGGATCGGTCCGTATGGGTCTGGACCATCTAGTATCTTTGATCCTTCCGATTGCCGATACAATGCCTGATACATCGATTCTAAAAATTATATTCCGATAATCGAGGTGCCTCTGTGGGGTCGGTATACTTGTCAAAACTACTTTTGCTCATAAGTCCCCGAGAATTCTGTCCTCGATCACTTCTTCGATCATTCCGGGCGGAATAGCGTCCTGGACCATTGTTCCTTCGATCTGCGGTGTATGGTTGATATCGGTCTTTCTTCGACCTTGGATCCCTGTCGATGTCCCTCTGATTTTTAACTGCCGATCTGTTTGGATGTACTGAACCGGAAGGAGCTCCTAGTTGGTCGTCCTCGACCCTGATCTTTGATTGATATCAATTGTGCACATCTGCCCAAGTTACAGCCGGATACTCGATCATATTTTTCTTCAACTGATGTGATGCTATCGAACTCCGTTCATTCAAACCCTGAGTGAAATCTTGAACGGCACAATCATCTATGACATGTGGCAACTCCATTTGTTCCATTTGAAATCGGGACACGAATTCCCTCATCATTTCATTATTCCTCTGTCTTACCTTGAAAAGGTCCGATTTCCTTGTCGCGACCTTTATGGCCCCGGCATGTGCCTTTACGAAATAATCTGCTAACATGGCAAATGAGTCGATAGAATTTGGTGGCAGGTTGTGATACCAAATCATTGCTCCCTTCGACAAGGTCTCTCCGAACTTTTTCAATAACATAGATTCGATCTCATCATCTTCCAAATCGTTACCCTTGATGGCGCATGTGTAGGAGGTAACATGTTCGTTGAGGTCGGTGGCCCCGTTGTATTTCGGTATGTCCGGCATGTGAAACTTCTTTGGAATGGGTTTCGGAGCCGCATTTGGAGGAAACGACTTTTGTACAAACTTCTTCGAATCCATCCCTTTCAAGATTGGCGGTGCTCCCGGTATCTTCAACTCGGAGGTTGTATGTTTCTACTTTTTTATCATTGGCTTTGATTTTCTTCTCTCCTGATTCAATTCTTTTAGTACGCTCCTCGAGCATTTTCTTTATCGTAGGATCAGTCCCCGATTCATTACCATTCGACCTTTCCATTACTGGCTCGGTACGACGAGTACTATCCGGCTCGACCCCATTCGGAGTTCTATATTGATTTTGTAACTGAGCAATAACGACCTACTGAGCTTGAAGCATTTCGAATATCACTTGGAGACTGACTCCTCCGTCTCCTCTGCTCTGTGTTCCTTGGCCACCTGACCGACCTTCTCTGCGTATACTCCCTTCGAGGTCTACGCCTAGGTCCGCATTTAAAGCAACATACGAAACTGACATCGACTGGGTTGGCAACCGGTGCTCCTCCGAGATTATCCTGTGGCACCTAGACTCCTGGAGCAATTACATTTTCGTTATCCCCGTAGAATCTGAGGCCATTGTCACCGTGTGTGGATATGTTTTATGAGTTTGACATGTTTTAACCTGAAAAGCAAAGACACTTGACAAGAACAAGCATAAAATATTGTGTTTTACCATAATCGGTATTGAACAATCACTATTATCCTTGGCCGCACGGTGGGCGCTTGTTTACCCTAAAAATCGAGTAACAATTAAACTTATATTGTGGTTTTAAGGATATGTGATTTAATCCAATATCAATTGATAAACAAAGAATTGAATAGATAAATAAGACAATAAGATAAATCAAACCAGTATGCGAGCAGAGTCTCGACCTCGATTCGAGACAGTCTCAAGGTAGGGTAGTAATAACAGTAAATAGTGGAACAATAATAATGAACAGTAAGTGAAGTAAGGAGAGTAACGGATGTATGAATTCTTATCAGTGAATAAAAAATGATGATGCTTACAAGTGAATGAGATTCCTCTTTATATAATAGAGGAATCCTAAATAAGGTACAATTCTAATTACGGAAGTAAATCCCGCGATTGGAACCAATAACCGCTTTGATTTGATCTGTTCCGGGATTTCCGCCATGATCTTTGACCGGTTACTGATATCTCGCCATTCCGTTATTATGCCTCACTCGAAGTCAGTCATGCTTGGTCTCGATTGTTGATGGTCTCGATCTCAACGGACACTTCGATTTCCAGACTTGATGTCCTACCCTCGGGGCAACTCCCCACCTCGATTAGACAATGAAATCGGGTATGCCTGATTTCGACTGTATACATAGTTCTTTCCAAAAAAAAAAAAAAAATATATATATATATATATATATATATATATTATCCCCACACACATTATTCGACATGTTCTAAGACAAAAAAATTTTAAAAACAACTTGGATGCCATTTGCATTTTAAAATTAATTAAAAAAATAAAAAATAGGGAAGAATAAGTAGCTTTGTTTGCAAAAGCCTCGTCCTTTATATGCCTTTTCCTCATCATCACTAACGCACGTACGCCGTTTGACACTCAATTTTCCGCGAAGTTTCGTACATAATATCAGGTTTTTTCCATATTTCAATCCTAGTCATCAGCTGATCAGCAAGTAGTTGAATCATTTATCTAGCAATGGATTTGTAGATTGAAGAACAAAATCAGCTTCTTGTTTAATTTGTAGCCGCATTTTGAGTTCATCAATTTGATACCCTATTTGACTTAAGAGTTTCTGCTATAAGGTACCTTTTGCATATATATCCGTAATAATTGTCTCATTTTATATCTGGGAATATGATTGAGATTTGTGAATATATTGATGTATTGTGGATCTCTTTTGCAATTAAAACCTTAGTATTTTAGACCCATCTATTAATTTTGTTTGGTCAGTCTCTTGTTTTTTTGGGTTGCTTGCTTTATTGATTCTCATATATGAACACTCAAGCACTTGAATAGATGCAAACCCATATGTTGATTTTGTTTGTTTGTTCTCTTGTTTAGGATTTGCTTGCTTCATTGATTCTCAAATTCAAGATATTCAAAACTCAAGTACTTGAGTGCATATTCTTTTTCTTTCAATTATAGTATTGATGATGCCTTCTTGCTTAGGCAATTTCTTGTTTTTGGGTTGCTTGCTTTTTTTTATTCTTAGAAGGAATAATATCAATACTCTAGCACCTTTTCTTTTTATGACGGTGGTGTCCAAGCCAGCTTCCGCACACCTCAGGCCATTCTTTTGGGTACCTACCTCTAGGGGTGTGGGACCGGTCGAAAACGGGTAATGAAAAAACGGCTAAATTATCTGACCCGACCCATATTTAATACGATAAAAAATGGATTAATTGGCGGATAATATGGATATCCATATTATCCATGGCTTCTTCTCAGTTCTCCCTTAATTGTAGTGTTTAATGCTCTTCATGGTAAGAAGTTACAATTTTGATGCTCCTTTTTGTTGTTTCTTTTTTGTTTTTGTTAGCACTTTCTTGTTTTTGGACTGCTTGTTTTTTTGATTCTCAGAAGCTAGGATATTGATGCTCAAGCACTTTAATGCATCAGCTTATCCCTACATTGATAGTGTTTGATGCTCTTTGTTCTTGTGCATTTTCTTGTTATTGGTTGATGGCTTTATTGATCATTAGATGCGACAATATCATCATTACATCGCATAAAAATATTTTTATCTTTTCCCTTCCAGTGTAGTGTTTGATGCTCCTCTTGTCTGCAATTTATTGTGGTGCATAGCCTGCGGCGATACTGTGTTTATTTTGCTCCTATAACTCCTTGGGTAATTGAGTTTATCATTTTTGTGACCAAATCCTTTTTCACTTTATTTAACAGGTAAGCTACCAGGTTATTGCAATTTCTTGTATATAATTGAGTCATTTCTTGCATTACCTGTAGTTGAGTAATGGGGAGTCAAAGTGAAGGAAAACTTAAATTTTGTATCGACAGAGGAGGCACTTTTACTGATGTCTATGCAGAAATTCCTGGAAAATCTGAAGGCCGAGTCATGAAGTTGTTGTCAGTTGATCCTTCTAATTATGATGATGCTCCAGTTGAAGGAATAAGGAGGATTTTGGAGGAATTTACTGGAAAGAAAATTCCCCGTAGTTCGAAAATTCCTACTGATAAGATCGATTGGGTGAGGATGGGTACAACCGTGGCAACAAATGCATTGTTGGAGAGGAAAGGGGAGAGAATTGCACTCTGTGTCACTCGAGGCTTTAGGGATTTGCTCCAGATTGGTAATCAGGCTCGTCCACATATATTTGACCTCACTGTATCAAAACCATCAAATCTTTATGAGGAGGTTGTAGAGGTTGATGAGAGAGTTGAGCTTGTTCTTGATAAGGAGGGAGGAGTAAATTTAGACTCTTCTGCATCACTTGTTCAAGGTGTTTCAGGCGAGCTTGTCAAGGTTGTAAAGCCACTCGATGAGGAAACTCTGAAACCTTTGCTGAATGCTTTGCTGCAAAGGGGTATTAGTTGCTTAGCTGTGGTTTTGCTCCACTCTTATACTTATCCCCAGCATGAAATACTTCTGGAAAAGTTAGCTCTTAGTTTGGGCTTCAGGCATGTATCTATATCATCTGCTTTGACTCCTATGGTCCGAGCTGTTCCTCGAGGATTTACTGCAAGTGTAGATGCATATTTGACTCCTGTTATTAAAGAATACTTGTCAGGTTTCATGTCCAAATTTGATGAAGGCCTAGGAAAGTTGAATGTTTTATTTATGCAGTCGGATGGAGGGCTTGCACCAGAACATAGATTTTCAGGCCACAAAGCAATTTTGTCAGGTCCTGCTGGTGGTGTAGTTGGTTACTCTCAGACACTCTTTGGGATTGAAACAGACAAGGCCCTAATCGGTTTTGACATGGGTGGTACCTCTACTGATGTCAGCCGATATGCTGGTACCTATGAACAAGTTATAGAAACCCAGGTTGCTGGTGCAATAATTCAAGCACCTCAGCTCGATGTAAACACAGTCGCCGCTGGCGGTGGATCAAAGTTAAAATTTCAGTTTGGTTCTTTCCGGGTGGGACCAGATTCAGTGGGTGCACACCCAGGACCAGTTTGTTACCGGAAAGGCGGGCAACTAGCAGTTACAGATGCAAATCTTATCTTAGGATATGTCATTCCTGATTTTTTCCCGTCCATTTTTGGTCCCAATGAGGACCAGCCATTAGACATTGATGCTACGAGGGAAGAGTTTGAAAAACTTGCGAGGCAAATCAATTCCTACAGAAAGAGCCAGGATTCATCTGCAAGGGACATGACGGTAGAGGAGATTGCACAAGGTTTTGTGAATGTTGCCAATGAGACCATGTGCCGCCCAATACGGCAGTTGACAGAAATGAAGGGTCATGAAACAAGCCACCATGCTCTTGCTTGCTTCGGAGGTGCAGGTCCTCAACATGCCTGTGCCATTGCTAGATCACTTGGAATGAAGGAAGTTCTTATTCACAGGTTATGTGGAATCTTAAGTGCATATGGTATGGGGTTAGCTGATGTGGTAGAAGATGCGCAAGAGCCGTATTCAGCTGTTTATGGCCCTGATTCTGTGATTGAAGCTTCTCGCAGAGAAACTATCTTGCTGAAGCAGGTGAAGGATAAGCTGCAGGAGCAAGGATTCAGAGAAGAAAGTATCACCAGTGAAACATACTTAAACTTAAGGTATGAGGGAACAGACACCGCAATCATGGTAAAGAGACCAACCAACGATGATGGGTCACCTCCTGATTATGCTGCCGAATTTGTCAAGTTATTCCAGCGGGAGTATGGATTTAAACTTCAAAACAGGAATATAGTTATATGTGATGTTAGGGTTCGCGGTGTTGGAGTCACTAATATACTGAAGCCTCGAGCCCTAGATTCTTCCCCTGGTGCCCCTAAAATTGAAAGTCACTACAAAGTATACTTTGGGAATGGATGGAATGACACTCCTTTGTTCAAGCTTGAAAATCTGTCATATGGGAATGTTGTTCCTGGCCCAGCAATTATCATGAATGGCAATAGCACTGTCATTGTTGAGCCCAACTGCAAGGCCATTATTACAAAATATGGCAACATTAAAATAGAGATCGAGTCGGCTTCCAATACTGCAAAAGTAGATGAAAAAGTTGCAGATGTTGTGCAGCTCTCAATTTTCAACAATCGGTTTATGGGAATAGCTGAACAGATGGGCCGCACCTTGCAGAGGACTTCTATATCAACAAATATTAAAGAGCGGCTAGACTTTTCTTGCGCACTTTTTGGCCCTGATGGTGGGCTTGTGGCAAATGCACCCCATGTTCCTGTGCACTTGGGGGCTATGTCGAGCACTGTTCGGTGGCAGCTGAAGCACTGGGGTGATAATCTAAATGAGGGAGATGTTTTAGTCGCCAATCATCCTTCTGCTGGTGGTAGCCACCTGCCTGATATAACTGTAATTACACCTGTTTTTAACAAAGGTAGATTGATATTCTTTGTTGCAAGTAGAGGGCATCATGCAGAGATTGGAGGTATTACTCCTGGAAGTATGCCGCCTTTCTCAAAGTTCATATGGGAGGAAGGAGCAGCAATAAAAGCATTCAAGCTTGTTGAGAAGGGAACTTTTCAAGAAGAAGGAATCACCAAACTTCTTCGTTACCCTTGTTCTGAAGAATCAACTCATAACATTCCAGGAACGCGCAGGCTTCAAGATAATTTGTCTGACCTTCATGCACAAGTAGCTGCAAATCAGAGAGGAATTACCCTTATCAACGAGCTTATTGAGCAATATGGTCTGGAAACTGTCCAAGCATACATGAACTATGTTCAGGCTAATGCTGAAGAAGCAGTGAGAGAAATGCTTAAATCTGTTGCCGCGAGAGTTTCTTCTGAAGCAGAAATGTCCGGAAAGGAACGCGTAGTAACCATTGAAGAGGAAGATTACATGGATGATGGGTCTACCATACACTTAAAGCTTACTATAGATTCTCTGAAGGGAGAAGCATTTTTTGATTTCTCCGGAACCAGCCCAGAAGTTTATGGTAATTGGAATGCCCCAGAGGCAGTGACAGCTGCTGCGGTCATTTACTGCGTACGCTGTTTGGTGAACGTTGACATCCCTCTCAATCAAGGTTGCTTGGCTCCTGTAAAGATTTATATACCTCCTGGTTCATTTCTCTCTCCAAGCGACAAGGCTGCAGTGGTGGGTGGTAATGTTCTTACATCACAGAGGATAACTGACGTCGTTCTTACTGCATTCCAAGCTTGTGCTTGTTCACAGGGTTGCATGAATAATTTAACCTTTGGGGATGACACTTTTGGTTACTATGAAACAATTGGTGGTGGAAGTGGAGCTGGTCCTACTTGGGATGGGACGAGTGCAGTCCAGTGCCATATGACCAACACCCGTATGACAGATCCAGAGATCTTTGAGCAAAGATACCCGGTTATATTACATAAGTATGGAATAAGAGAGAATAGTGGAGGTGCTGGACAACATAAAGGAGGTGATGGCATTATTAGGGAGATTGAGTTCAGGCGGCCGGTCATTGTGAGCATCCTATCAGAAAGGCGTGTGCATGCACCGAGGGGGCTGATGGGTGGAAAAGATGGGGCTCGGGGTGCTAATTTCCTCATCACAAAAGATAAAAGAAAGGTGTATGTTGGTGGTAAAAACACAATTGAGGTTCAGGTTGGGGAAATACTTCAGATTTTGACACCAGGAGGAGGTGGCTGGGGTTCAAAATGATTAATACAAAGCAAAACTTCTACTGCAAATACCCTCCATGCCACCCAAACATCCACAAAGGAGAAGAAGGGATAATAATAATAAGGGAAATGAGGGCATAAACTTCCTTTTTTTCTTATGTATGGTGCATATGAGAATGCTTGGTTCTTCCCCTATTTTAAAGATGTATGATTTCAATATTCTCATGTTTTTGAATTGATAATAATCCAGCCTCTTCACAGAATATGTTCTGCTTATAATAGCTATTTGGTCTATCCATGGCCTCTATTAGTAACATGGGGAGAGAGTACCCCTCTTGTTTGCTTCCAAGTTTCAATGCAGAAGCCAAAGGATAGCCCGGTGCACTAAGCTCCCCTTATGCGCGGGGTTCAGAGAAGGGCCGGACTACAAGGGTCTATTGTACCCAGTCTTCGCCTGCATTTCTGCAGGAGACTGTTTCCACGACTTGAACTCGTGACTTCTTGGTCACATGACATTAACTTTACCGGTTACGTCAAGGCTTCCCAGAAGCCAACTTTTTAGGAAAATACATACTCGTAATGGTATTTGCATCAAATTATGCATCAAATTATATCTTCTTATGGTTACGTGATAGAATGAGGTGGAAATGTATATGAATTAACAGGGATGAAAAATTTAAGTGTTGGCTGCGTGTTCAGCCGAACTCAATAATTTTAGTTCAAATTATATATTTATTTTAAAAATATTTATTGAAAATATATAAATTATTAATTAAGAGCAAAGTAACTTGATTAAGAATTTTGAACCCACAAACTCAAAATCATAACTCCGTCTTTGCTTGATAAGTGACAAGTGATATAACTAGGGTGCAAGATCTTATACAGTTATACTACCGAATGCTAAATTGTTACGTTCTTCCAAATCATATGAATTTTGTGTTAATCGTGTAGCAATCAAGAAAATGATATTAGTCCTATTCCAGAACTTCAGAAATTCTAAAAGTAATTAAATATGGAAAGTGCTATTTAGGTAAAACAATAAATGTACATACTAAATTTGTTTGGAAAACTAAAAATAAAAAAAAGGGGGTAAACAATCAAATTTTTCGCTATATTATTCGAAATTGAGTAATTTTGCCACTTATTATACTTTGGGTTTAATTTTACCCTGCCGTTGTTGGAACAACAATTGTAACCAGTTGTTTATCCCTTTGGATTAGCTCTTAGCTTTTATGCTTATCCTTAGATTAGATATAGATTTAGACTTATTCTTTTGTTCATACTTATCTTTCAGTTAGTTAGCTCTAGATAGTGTTTTGATTTGAATAAGTCTCCTAATTCAAGGAGTACTCTTAGGAAGACTTGTATTTAAATTGAGCTTGGCATTCAATACAGATACAGTTTCCCATCATATTCTTGAGTGTTTATATGGTATCTGAGCCTATACAGCTCTAACGAGTACGATCAATTTTTTTTCTACACCAAATTCCTTTTTCAATGGCACACAATGGAAACAATCTCAGAGTTGTTAATGCGGACAATACTGCTGGCACCAATACCATAGTTCAATTCAATCCCGCCTCCCAATTACCTATCAAACTTAGTGGCAGCCACAATTTCGCCACCTGTGTCAAACTCCGAGCTCATTGTCAAAATCCTTAGCGGTCTTGGTCCTGAGTTTCGTGAGATCTCCGCTGCTATTCGCTCGCGTGACACCACTGTCACCTATGAAGAACTGTATGAAAAGTTGATTGATCATGAACTCTTCGTTCGCCATGAAGAGTCTAAGAAAAACTCCAGTCCGATCACTGCTGCAGTTGCCACTCGCAGCAAATACAACAACTGTTGACCCATGTCACTGCATAGTTTTGAAGATTGACAAAAGGCTGACCAGTTGAACCAGGTCCATCAGAGCACACATCTTGGACTAACTAGCTGGCACATGAACCGTATATGCTTAAGAGATGTTTTGAATATGAAATATCAATGAATCAAGAGATTGTCTCCTAATGCGAAAAGGTTGCAAACTGATCTGATTAATTGAAGTCGAATTCAGCAAGGAAAGTAACAAAAGAAAGGAAGTTGAGTTTGGTTCGAATTGGTTCACCCAGGTAGAGTTGAACTAGAATTGGAAGACAAGCTCAACGACTGACTCTATAAATACTTGATGTATTTCTGCTGGAATTCAACACGCACAAAGCTGAAGTGAATAAAAGTCTGAAAGCAAAATTCCCAGAGTTATTTTTGCTAGCAGAATCATTGTGCGATGCAAAGGCTACAGTTCAACTAGAAGAACCAGTTCCATCTGATTGATTCTTGAGTCTAGTTGATTGTAGTAGGAGTTTTTAATATTGTATCTTTCAGCTTTCATAGAAGCAATTGTAATAGGTACGTATTGATCAAGTTAGAGTTAACTTGAGGTTTGTAGAAATTAGTTAGGGGCTAGTTACTACAAAGGAGTTAGAGTTAATCCTTAGGATTACAAAATAATTTGTTTTGTAAGTCCGTTTGGCTCAGAGTTTTTAGTGAAGAGTTGAGCAAATCCTATTGAGGAGTAGGTCGTAGTTTTTTCACCTTTTGAGCCAAGTGTTTTCCACGTAAAAATCTTTGTGTTTTTACTTTACTGTTTTTTATTATTCCGCAACAGTAGTAGTTGGAACACCAAGAAGAACCAGGTTCTTCTACTGAGACAGCACTCTAAAATTGGGTACCCCACAAAGTAATCTATCTTCTTGTGTGGTATTGAAGTCTAAAACATAAATNCAAGGCCACCACTCTTCAATGGCCAGTACTACTCATGGTGGAAAAATAGGATGAAGGATCACCTAATTGGAGAAGACTATGAACTCTGGGACATAGTCATTGATGGTCCTCTAGCTACCATGATGAGGACTGCTAAAGGTATAGATATACCAAAGACAAGAGCTGATTGCACTGCTGAGTATCTAAAGAAATGGGAGAAGAATGCAAAGGCCAATAAGTGGCTAGTGTGTGGACTAGGTCCAGATGAGTACAGCAAAATCCAAAGTTGCACCACTGCCAAAGAGATTTGGGATACCTTTCAAGTAGCCCATGAAGGAACACCTCAGGTAAAAAGGTCAAGAGGTACTCTATTATACTCTCAGTATGAAAACTTCACTATGAAAGAAGGAGAGACTATTCAAGAGATGTACACAAGGTTCACAACCTTGACTAATGAACTGAAGTCTCTTGGAAGAATCATTCTTGAAGAGGACAAGGTTGAAAAGATCCTAACAAGGGTCTTGCCTATTTCTTGGGAAAGCAAAATCACTGCTATCCAGGAATCTAAAAATATGGCAACCCTCAAATTGGATGAGCTAATTGGAAACCTCACCGCCTATGAACTGAGAAGGCAGACAATGAAGATGGATGGTCCAAAAAAGGAGAGGATTCCAGCCCTAAGAATCACTGAGGGAGCATATCTGGAAGATGATGAGATGGACATGATCACCAAAGAATTCAGAAACTTTCTCATGAGGAAGAAAGGCATCTCTAGAGGAGGAAACTGCAACAAAGCAAAGGCTCCAGAAAGACCAACCAACGAGGGATGCTATAAATGTGGTAAGACTGACCATCTCATTAAAAGTTGTCCTCAGTGGGAAGTAGAGTGTAAAAAGGAAAGATATGAGAGAAGGAACAGGTTCAACCCAAGACAACCACAACAAATGCTATGGTTGTTGCTTGGGGGGAAAGTTCAGATGAAGAATCAGAAGATGGGGAGGCTGAAGATCAGATGCTCATGGCAATTGGAGAATCTGACAAGGAATCACATGAAGAACTAGAGGTAAGTATCTCTCATCTTAAGAACAAAGTAAAGTTCCTATCTAAAGAAAAACTCTCTGAGTTGCTACTTGATTTCATAGATGATTCTGAGGAAACAACCAAAGAGAAGGATCAACTATCTAAAGAATGTGCAATGCTAAAAGCAAAATGTATAAACCTGGAAATCAGAGTCAGTGAATCTGAAAAGAAAAACACTGACTTGTTGAACCAGGTTCATCCTCTTGAAACTGAGATTCTAGAACTTAAATCTGAAAACTTAAAGCTAAAGCTTGGATCAAGTAAAAAGGTTGTTGATCATTCTCATATCATGTTAGAATAAAACATAGGAAAATTAAAAGATAAGATGTATGCCAAGGACGAACAAATAAGAACTCTTAGTGAACAACTCGGCAAAGTCAAACATGAATTAGATCGAACTTGTAAATGGAATAAATCCTCTGACGCCCTGATATGGCTTCAAGAGAATCATCGTAGCAACAAGAGAGGGATTGGATTTGGAAGTAAATTACCCAAGTGGGATCCCAAAAACAAGTATCTCACTCTTCCTGAGAATAAAATCTGCACCCATTATGGTAAGACTGGGCACTACAATATGAGTGTACTGCAAAAGAGCAGGCCAGTCGAAAAAATGAGAGGTTAAAGGGAAAAACTGGCTGCAAATTGGGCTAGGAAAAATTTGATTCATCCATTCTCTCATAGAAAAGGACCCAAACTAGTTTGTGTTCTTAAGACTAACCTTTGATTCCTTTTGTAGGTTCAAGTGAGAGGAGGCAGCTAGATTTGGTACTTGGATAGTGGCTGCTCAAAGCATATGATTGGGAACATGGAACAGTTCCTTTCACTTGAAAGTCTCAAAAGAGGAAATGTCTCCTTTGGAACAGAAAGAAAGGTGAAATCATTTGGGTTGGTAAGGTAGGTAAGGATGATACACGATCTATTGAACATGTGTATCTAATATATGGCTTGAAATATAGTCTGATCAGTGTATCACAACTATGTGACAGAGGTAACCTAGTTGCTTTTACTTCCACAAAATATTTTGTGATTAACTTGTTTACTGACAAAATTATTTTGCAGGGAAAAAGAATGAATAACATTTATGTCATAGACTTGTCCACACTGTCTGAA
>ML321072.1:789-16570 GCA_005239505.1 Nicotiana paniculata | reverse complement strand
GAAACCATAACCAACGCTCTGAAATGATCAAGTTACATATTTTTGGCATTTTATGGAAATTAAACTGGAATTCCGAGAGTCGTGCCTTTTATTATCGCGTGCCATGGTACAGGCCAGACGCCTTGGTACAGAGCCAGTACCGGGTCGCATAATATTTGTCTGGGACATTAAATATGACCCAAGGAACCATAACATACGCTTCGAAATTATCAAGTTACATTTTTTGGCGTTTTATGGATATTAAACTGGAATTCCGCCAGTCGGGCCTGTATTATCGCCTGCCATGGTCCAGGCCGGACGCCTTGGTACGGAGCCTGTATCGGATCGTACGATATTTCTCCAGGACATCAGATACGACCCAAGGAACCATAACCAACGCTTCTAAATGATCAAATTACATCTTTTGGCATTTTATGGCAATTAAACTGGAATTCCGCCAGTCGTGCCTGTATTATCGTCTGCCATGGTCCCGGCCGGACTCCGTGGTATGTAGCCGGTACCGGATCGCATGATATTTCTCCAGGACATAAAATACGACCCACGAAACCATAACCAACGCTCTGAAATGATCAAGTTACATATTTTTGGCATTTTATGGAAATTAAACTGGAATTCCGATAGTCGTGCCTTTATTATCGCGTGCCATGGTACAGGCCGGACGCCTTGGTATGGGACCGGTACCGGGTCGCATGATATTGTTCGGGATATGAGATATGACCCAAGTAACCATGACCAATGCTTCGAAATGATCAAGTTACATTTTTTGGCATTTTATGGAAATTAAACTGGAATTCCGATAGTCGTGCCTTTATTATCGCGTGCCATGGTACAGGCCGGACGCCTTGGTACGGAGCCGGTACCGGGTCGCATGATATTTCTCCAGGACATCAGATACGACCCAAGGAACCATAACATACGCTTCGAAATGATCAAGTTACATTTTTTGGCATTTTACGGCAATTTTAGTGGAATTCTGCTAGTCGTGCCTGTATTATCGCCTGATATGGTCCACGCCGGACGCCTTGGTACGGAGCCGGTACTGGGTCGCATGATATTTTNACTGGAATTCCGCCAGTCGTGCCTGTATTATCGTCTGCCATGGTCCCGGCCGGACTCCGTGGTATGTAGCCGGTACCGGATCGCATGATATTTCTCCAGGACATAAAATACGACCCACGAAACCATAACCAACGCTCTGAAATGATCAAGTTACATATTTTTGGCATTTTATGGAAATTAAACTGGAATTCCGATTGTCGTGCCTTTATTATCACGTGCCATGGTACAGGTCGGACGCCTTGGTATGGGGCCGGTACCGGGTCACATGATATTGTCCGGGATATGAGATATGACCCAACTAACCATAAACAACGCTTCGAAATGATCAAGTTACATTTTTTGGCATTTTACGGCAATTATAGTGGAATTCTGCCAGTCGTGCCTCTATTATCGCCTGCTATGGTCCAGGCCGGACGCCTTGGTACGGAGCCGGTACCGGGTCGCCTGATATTTGTTCGGGACATTAAATATGACCCAAGGAACCATAACATACGCTTCGAAATGATAAAGTTATATATTTTGTCATTTTATGGCAATTAAACTGGAATTCCGCTAGTCGTGCCTGTATTAGCGCCTACCATGGTCCAGGCCGGACGCCTTGGTACGGAGCCGGTACCGGATCACAAGATATTTCTCCGGGACGTCAAATACGACCCAAGGAACCATAACCAACGCTTCGAAATGATCAAGTTACATTTTTTGGCATTTTATGGCAATTAAACTGGAATTCCGCCATTCGTGCCTGTATTATTGCCTTCCATGGTGCAGGCCGGACGCCTTGGTACGGAGCATGTATCAGATCGCATGATATTTCTCCAGGACATCAAATACGACCCAAGGAACCATAACCAACGCTTCGAAATAATCAAATTACATCTTTTGGCATTTTATGGCAATTAAACTGGAACTCCGCAAGTCGTGCCTGTATTATCGCCTGCCAGGGTCCAGGCCGGACACCTTGATATGGAGCCGGTACCAGATCGCAAGATATTTGTTTGGGACATCAAATATGATCCAAGGAACCATAACCAAAGCTTCGAAATGATCAAGTTACACTTTATGGTAATTAAACTGGAATTCCGCCAAGCGTGCCTGTTTTATCACCATCTATGATCCAGGCCGGACACCTTTTTATGGAGCCGGTACCGGATCGCATGATATCAGTCTGGGACGTCAAATACGACCCAAATAACGATAACCAACTCTTAGAAATGATCAAGTTACATTTTTTGGCATTTTATGGCAATGAAACTGGAATTCGGCTAGTCGTGTTGTAATATCGCCTGCCATGGTCCAGGCCGGACGCCTTGGTACCGAGCTGGTACCGGATCGCATGATATTTGTATGGGACATCAAATATGACCCAAGGGCCCATAACCAATGCTTCGAAATGATCAAGTTACATTTTATGGGAATTAAACTGGAATTCCGCCAGTCGTGTCTGTATTATCGCCATCCATGGTCCAGGCCGGACACCTTGGTATGGAGCCGATACCGGATCGTATGATATTTTTCTGGGACATCAAATACGACCCAAGTAACCATAACCAACTCTTCGAAATAATCAAGTTACATTTTTTGGCATTTTATGGCAATTAGACTGGAATTCCGCTAGTTGTGCCTGTAATATCGCCTGCCATGGTACAGGTCGGACGCCTTGGCACGAAGCTGGTACCGGATCGCATGATATTTCTCCGCGACATCAAATACGACCCAAGGAACCATAACCAACGCTTCCAAATGATCAAGTTACATTTTTTGGCATTTTAAGGCAATTAAACTGGAATTCTGCTAGTCGTGCCTGTATTATCACCTGCCATGCTCCAGACCGGACACCTTGGTACGAAGCCAGTACCGGATCACATGATATTTGATCGGGACATCAAATACGACCCAAGAAACCATAACTAACGCTTCGAAATGATCAAGTTATATTTTTTGGCATTTTATGGCAATTAAACTGGAATTCCGTCAGTCGTGCCTGTATTATCGCCTGCCATGGTCCAGGCCGGACGCCTTGGTACGGAGCCAGTACCGAATAGCATGATACTTGTCCAGGACATCAAATACGACCCAAGTAACCATAACCAACGCTTCAAAATGATCAAGTTGCATTTTATGGCAATTAAACTGGAATTCAGCCAGTCGTGCCTGTATTATCACCATTCGTGGTTCAGGCCGGACACCTTGGTATGGTGCCGGTACCGGATCGCATGACATTTGTCCGGGACATCAAATACGACCCAAGTAACCGTAACCAACTCTTCGAAATGATCAAGTTACATTTGTTTGGCATTTTGTGGCAAGTAAACTTGAATTCCGCTAGTCGTGCCTGTAATATCGCCTGCCATGGTCCAGGCCGGACGCCGTAGTATGGAGCTTGTACCGGATCGCATTATATTTGTCCGGAACATCAAATATGACCCAAGGGACCATAACCAATGTTTCGAAATGATCAAGTTACATTTTATGACAATTAAACTGGAATTTCGCCAGTCGTGCATGTATTATCGCCATCCATGGTCCAGGTCGGACACCTTTGTATGGAGCCGGTACCGGATCACATGATATTTGTCCGGAACATCAAATGCGTCCCAAGTAACCATAACTAACTCTTTGAAATGATAAAGTTACATTTTTTGGAATTTTATGGCAATTAAATTGGAATTCTGCCAGTCGTGCCTGTATTATCGCCTGCCATGGTCCAGGTCGGACGCCTTGGTACGGAGCTGGTACTGGATCGCATGATATTTGTCCGGGACATCAAATACCACCCAAGGAAACATAACGAACGTTTCGAAATGATCAAGTTACATTTTTTGGTATTTTATGGCAATTAAATTGGAATTCTGCCAGTCGTGCCTGTATTATCGCCTGCCATGGTCCAGGTCGGACCGCTTGGTACGGAGCCGATACCGGATCATATGATATTTGTCTGGGACATCAAATACAACACAAGGAACCATAACCAACTCTTCAAAATTATCAAGTTACATTTTTTGGCATTTTATGGCAATTAAATTGGAATTCCGCCAGTCGTGCCTGTATTATCGCCTGCCATGGTCCAAGGCGGGACGCCTTGGTACGGAGCCGGTACCAGATAGCATGATATTTGTCCAGTACATCAAATACGACCCAAGTAACTATAACCAATGCCTCGAAATGAACAAGTTACATTTATTTGCATTTTATTGCAATTAAACTGGAATTCCGCAAGTTGTGCCTATATTATCGCCTGCCAAGGTCCAGACCGAACGCCTTAATACGGAGCCGGTACTGGATAGCATGATATTTATCCATGTCATCAAATACGACCCAAGGAACCATAAGCAACGCTTCAAAATGATCAAATTAAATTTTTTTTAGCATTTTATGGAAATTAAATTGGAATTTCGCCAGTCGTGCCTATATTATCGCCTGCCATGGTCCAGTCCAGACGCCTTGGTACGGAGCCAGTACCGGATTGCATGATATTTCTCCGGGACATCAAATACGACCCAAGGAGCCATAACTAACGCGTGGAAATTATCAAGTTACATTTTTTGGAATTTTATGGCAATTAAATTGGAATTTTTCCAGTCATGCCTCTATTATCGCCTACGATGGTCCAGGCCGGATGCCTTGGTATGGAGCCGATACCGAATCGCATGATAATTATATGAGACATCCAATACAACACAAGTAACCGTAACGAACGCTTCGAAATGATCAAGTTACATTTTTTTGCATTTTATGGCAATTAAACTGTAATTCCGCCAGTCGTGCCTATATTATCGCCTGCCATGGTCCAGGCCGGACACCTTGGTACGGAGCCGGTACCGGACCGCATGATATTTGTCCGGGACATCAAATACAACCCAAGAAACCATAACCAACTCTTCGAAATGATCAAGTTACATTTTTTGGAATTTTATGGCAATTAAACTGGAATTCCGCCAAGTCGTGCCTGTATTGTCGCCTGCCATGGTCCAGGCCGGACGCCTTGGTACGTAGCTGGTACTGAATCGCATGATATTTGTCAGGTNGGAATTTCGCCAGCCGTGCCTGTATTATCGCCTGCCATAGTCCATGTCGGACGCCTTGGTACGGAGCCGGTATTGGATAGCATGATATTTCTCCGGGACATAAAATACGACACAAGGAACCATAACCAACATTTCGAAATGATCAAGTTACATTTTTTTGCATTTTATTGTAATTAAACTTGAATTCCGCCACTCGTGCCTGTATTATCGCCTGCCATAGTCCAGACTGGACGCCTTGGTATAGAGTCGGTACCGTATAGCATGATATTTGTACGGGACATCAAATACGACCCAAGGAACCATAACCAATGCTTCTAAATGATCAAGTTACATCTTTTGTCATTTTATGGCTATTAAACTAGAATTCCACTAGTCGTGCCTGTATTATCGCCAACCGGATCGCATGATATTTTTTTGGGACATCAAATAAAACCCAAGGAGCCATAACATACTCTTCGAAATGGTCAAGTTACATTTTTTGTCTTTTTATGGCAATTAAACTGGAATTCCATAAGTCGTGCCTGTATTATCGCCTGCCATGGTCCAGGCCGGACGCCGTGGTACGTAGTCAATACCGAATTGCATGATATTTGTCCGGGACATCAAATATGACCCAAGGAACCATAACCAACGCTTAGAAATGATCAAGTTACATATTTTGGCAATTAAACTTCAATTCCGCCAGTCATGCTTGTATTATCGCCTGCCATGGTCCAGGTCGGACTCCTTGGTACGGAGCCAGTACCAAATCTCATGATCTTTGTCCGAGACATAAAATACGACACAAGGAACCATAACCAACACCTCGAAATGATCAACTTACATTTTTTGGCATTTTACGGCAATTAAATTAGAAATTCCATCCAAGGCTAAATACGGGCGAGAGACCGATAACGAACAAGTACCGCGAGGGAAAGATGAAAAGGACTTTGAAAAGAGTGTCNGAATTCCGTCCAAGGCTAAATACGGGCGAGAGACCGATAACGAACAAGTACCGCGAGGGAAAGATGAAAAGGACTTTGAAAAGAGTGTCAAAGAGTGCTTGAAATCTTCGGGAGGGAAGCGGATAGGGGCCGACGATGCGCCCTGGTCCGACGTGGAATGGTGTTGAGCCGGTCCGCCGATCGACTCGGGGCGTGGACCAGTGTGGATTGTGGCATGATATTTCTCCAGCACATCAAATACGACACAAGGAACCATAACCAACGCTTCAAAATGATCAAGTTACATTTTTTTGCATTTTATGGCAATTAAACGGGAATTCCGCCACTCATTACTGTATTATCGCCTACCATGGTACAGGTCGGATGCCTTGGTACGGAGCCGGTACCAGGTCACATGATATTTTCTGGGATATGAAATATGACCCAAGGAAACATAACCAACGCTTCGAAATGATCAAGTTAAATTTTTTAGCATTTTAGGGCAATTAAACTGGAATTCGGCCACTCGTGCTTGTATTACCGCCTGCCATGGTCCAGGCCGGACGCCTTGGTGCGGAGACGGTACCGGATCGCATGATATTTTTCGTGGACATCAAATACGATCCAAGGAACCATAACCAACACTTCAAAATGATCAAGTTAGATTTTTTGGCATTTTATGGCAATTAAACTGGAATTCCATCAGTCGTGCCTCTATTATAACCTGCCATGGTCCAGGCCGGACGCCTTGGTACGGAGCCGGTACCGGATCACATGATATTTCTCCGGAACATCAAATACGACCAGAGGAACTATAACCAACGCTTCAAAATGATCAAGTTACATTTTTTGGCATTTTATGGTAATTAAACTGGAATTCCGACAGTCGTGCCTGTATTATCGCCTGCCATGGTCCAGGCTGGACGCCTTGGTATGGAGCCTGTATTGGATCGCATGATATTTCTCCAGGACATCAAATACGACCCACGGAACCATAACCAACGCTCTGAAATGATCAAGTTACATTTTTTGGCATTTTATGGTAATTAAACTGGAATTCCACCAGTCGTGCATGTATTATCGCCTGCCATGGTCCAGGCTGGACGCCTTGGTATGGAGCCTGTATTGGATCGCATGATATTTCTCCAGGACATCAAATACGACTCGAGGAACCATAACCAACGCTTCGAAATGATCAAATTAAATCTTTTGGCATTTTATGGCAATTAAACTGGATTTCCGTGACTCGTGCCTGTATTATCGTCTGCCATGGTCCAGGCCGGACGCCGTGGTACGTAGCCGGTGCCGAATCACATGATATTTCTCCAGGACATCAAATACGACCCACGGAACCATAACCAACGCTCTGAAATGATCAAGTTACATTTTTTTGGCATGTTATGGCAATTAAACTGGAATTCCGACAGTCGTGCCTGTATTATCGCCTGCCATGGTCCAGGCCGGACGCCTTGGTACGGATCCAGTACCGAGTTGCATGAAATTGTCCGTGAAATGAAATATGACCCAAGGAACCATAACCAGTGCTTCGAAATGATCAAGTTAAATTTTTTGGCATTTTTTGGAAATTAAACTTAAAATCCGCTAGTCATGCCTGTATTATCGCATTCCATGGTCCAGGTCGGATCCTTGGTACGGAGCCGGTACCAAATCTCATGATATTTGTCCGAGACATCAAATATGACACAAGGAACCATAACCAACGCTTCGAAATGATTAGTTTACACATTTTGGCATTTTATGGCAATTAAACTGGAATTCTGCCAGTCGTGCATGTATTATCGCCTACCATGTCCAGTCCGGATGCCTTGGTACGGAGCCGGTACTGGATCGCATGATATATTTCCGGGACATCAAATACGACCCAAAGAACCATAACCAACGTTTCTAAATGATCAAGTTACATTTTTTGGCATTTTATAGCAATTAAACTTGAATTCAGGCAATCGTGCCTGTATTATCACCTGCCATGACGGATATTCCTTGCTCATCATCAGACAATCACTTATTCACAAACTTCGTGTGGGGAAAATCGTTTTCATTTCCCATCTCATGGAAAACCCTTTTCGCTCCGCTTAGCCTTATCCCCCTCTAGGGGTATTTTAGTGATAGGTTCTATAGGAACTGGACGATCCTATTTGGTCAAATACCTAGCGACAAACTCCTATGTTCCTTTCATTACGGTATTTCTGAACAAGTTCCTGGATATCGGACGCCTTGCTACGGAGCCGGTACCGGATCGCATGATATTTCTCAGGGACATCAAATACGACCCAAGGAACCATAACCAACACTTCGAAATGATCAAGTTACATTTTTGGCATTTTATGGTAATTAAATTGGAATTCCTCCAATCGTGCCTGTATTACCGCCTGCCATGGTCCAAGCCGGATGCCTCAGTACAAAGCCTGTACGGGATCACATGATATTTTTCTAGGACATCAAATATGACCCAAGGAACCATAACCAACTCTACGAAATGATCAAGTTACATTTTTTGGCATTTTATGGCAATTAAACTGGAATTCAGCCAGTCGTGCTTGTATTATCGCCATCCATGGTCCATGCCGGACGCCTTGGTACGGATCTGGTACCGGATCACATGATATTTGTCCAGGACATCAAATACAACCCAAGAAACCATAACCAACTCTTCAAAAGGAGTTTTTGTCATTTTATAGCAATTAAACTAGTATTCTGCCAAGTCGTGCCTGCATTATCGCCTTCCAAATCTAGGCCGGACGCCTTGTTACGTAGCCGGTACCGAATCGCATGATATTTGTCCGGGACATCAAATACAACCCAAGGATTCATAACCAACACTTCGAAATGATCAAGTTACATTTTTTAGAATTTTATTGCAATTAAATTGGAATTCCGCCAGCCGTGCCTGTATTATCGCCTGCCGTAGTCCAGGCCGGACGCCTTGGTACGAAGACGGTACCGGATCACATAATATTTCTCTGGGACATCAAATACGACCCAAGGAGCCATAACCAATGCTTCGAAATAATCAAGCTACATTTTTTGGTATTTTATGGAAATTAAACTGGAATTCCGCCATTCGTGCCTGTATTATCGCCTGCCATGGTCCAAGCCGGACGCCTTGGTACGAAGCCGATAACGGGTCGCATGATATTTTTCTGGGACATTAAATATGACCCAAGGAACCATAACCAATGATTCTAAATGATCAAGTTACATTTTTTGGCATTTTATGGCAATTAAACTGGCATTGCGCCAGTTGTGCCTGTATTATCGCCTGCCATGGTCCAGGCCGGACGCCTTGGTATGGAGCCGGTACCGCATCGCATGATATTTTTTTGGGACATCAAATATGACCCAAGGAACCATAACCAAGTCGTGAAGATACATTTTTTTTATCATTTTATGGCAATTAAACTGGAATTTCGCAAGTCGTGTTTGAATTATTGCCTGCCATGGTCCAGGCCGGACACCATGGTACGTAGCCAGTACTGAATTGCATGATATTTTTTCGGTACATAAAATATGACCCAAGGAACCATAACCAAACTTTGAAATGATCAAGTTACATTTTTTGGCATTTTATGGCAATTAAATTGGAATTGCGCCAGCCATGCCTGTATTATCGCCTGTCGTGGTCCAGGTCGGACTCCTTGTTACGGAACCGGTACCGAATCTCTTGATATTTGTCCGAGACATCAAATATGACCCAAGGAACCATAACAAACGCTTTGAAATGATGAAGATACATTTTTTGGCATTTTATGGCAATTAAACTGGAATTCCGCCAGTCGTGCATGTATTATCGCCTGCCATGGTCCAGGCCGGACGCCTAGGAACGGAGTCGGCACCGGATCGCATGATATTTGTCCGGGATATAAAATATGACCCAAGTAACCATAACTAACGCTTTGAAATGACCAAGTTACATTTTTTGGCATTTTATAGCAATTAAATAGGAATTCCAACAATCGTGCCTATATTATCGCCTGCCATGGTCCAGGCCGGACGCCTTGGTAAGGAGCCGGTACCGGGTCGCATGATATTTGTCCAGCACATTAAATATGACCCAAGGAACCATAGCCAACGCTTCGAAATGATCAAGTTACATTTTTTGGCATTTTATGGCAATTAAACTGGAATTCCGCCAGTCGTGCCTGTATTAGCGCCTGCCATGGTCCAGGCCGGACGCCTTGTTACAGAGCAGGTACCGCATCGCATGATATTTTTCTGGGACATCAAATACGACCCAAGGAAGCATAACCAACGCTTCGAAATGATCAAGTTACATTTTTTGGCATTTTATGGCAATTAAACTGGAATTCCGCCAGTCGTCCCTGTACTATCGCCTGCCATGGTCCAGGCCGGACGCCGTACGGAGCTGTTACCGGATCACATGATATTTTCCAGGACATCAAATAGGACCCAAGGAACCATAACCAACGCGTTAAAATGATCAAGTTACATTTTTTGGCATTTTATGGCAATTAAACTGGAATTTCGTCAGTAGTGCATGTATTATCGCCTGCCATGGTCCAGGCCAGACGCCTTAGTGAGGAGCCGGTACCGGGTCGCATGATATTTGTCCAGGACATTAAATATGACCCATGGAACCATAATCAACTCTTCGAAATGATCAAGTTACATTTCTTGGCATTTTATGGCAATTAAACTGGAATTCCGCCAGTCGTGCCTATATTAGTGCCTGCCATGGTCCAGGCCGGACGCCTTGTTACGTAGCCGGTACCAGATCGTATGATATTTGTCCTGGACATCAAATACGACCTAAGGAACAATAACAAATGCTTCGAAATGATCAAGTTACATTTTTTGGCAATTTATGGCAATTAAACTGGAATTCCGCCAGTCTTGCCTCTATTATCGCCTGCCATGGTCCAGGCCGGACGCCTTGGTACAGAGCCGGTACCGGATCGCATGATATTTCTCCAGGACATCAAATACGACCCACCGAACCATAACCAACCGCTTCGAAATGATCAAATTACATATTTTGGCATTTTATGGCAATTAAACTAGAATTCCGCTAGTCGTGCATGTATTATCCCCTGCCATGGTCCAGACAAGACGCCTTGGAATGGAGCCGGTAGCGAATCTCATGATATATTTCCGAGACATCAAATACGACACATGGAACCATAACCAACGCTTCGAAATGATCAAGTTACACTTTTTGGCATTTTATGGCAATTAAACTGGAATTCCGCCAGTCGTCCCTGTACTATCACCTGCCATGGTCCAGGCCAGACACCGTACGGAGCTGTTACCGGATCACATGATATTTTCCAGGACATCAAATACGACCCAAGGAACCATAACCAACGCTTTGAAATGATCAAGTTACATTTTTTGGCATTTTATGGCAATTAAACTGGAATTCCGTCAGTCGTGCATGTATTATCGCCTTCCATAGTCCAGGCCGGACGCCTTGGTACGGAGTCGGTACCGGATCACATGATATTTTCCGGGATATAAAATATGACCCAAGGAACCATAACTAACGCTTTGAAATGATCAAGTTACATTTTTTGGCATTTTATGGCAATTAAACACGAATTCGGACACTCGTGCCTGTATTATTGCCTGCCATGGTCCAGGCCAGACGCCTTGGTGAGGAGCCGGTACCGGGTCGCATGATATTCGTTCGGGACATTAAATGTGACCCAAGGAACCATAATCAACTCTTCGAAATGATCAAGTTACATTTTTTGGCATTTTATGGCAATTAAACTGGAATTCCGCCAGTCGTGCCTGTATTAGTGCCTGCCATGGTCCAGGCCGGACGCCTTGTTACGTAGCCGGTACCGGATCGTATGATATTTGTCCTGGACATCAAATACGACCCAAGGAACCATAACAAATGCTTCGAAATGATCAAGTTACATGTTTTGGCAATTTATGGCAATTAAACTAGAATTCTGCCAGTCGTGCTTCTATTATCGCCTGCCATGGTCCAGGCCGGACGCCTTGGTACAGAGCCGGTACCAGATCGCATGATATTTCTCCAGGACATCAAATACGACCAAAGGAACCATAACCAACGCTTTGAAATGATCAAGTTAATATTTCTTGCATTTTATGGCAATTAAACATGAATTTCGTCAGTCATGTATGTATTATCGCTTGCCATTGTCCAGGACGGACGCCTTAGTATGGAGTCGGAAACGAATTGCATGATATTTGTCCGGGATATCAAATATGACCCAAGGAACCATAACAAACGCTTCGAAATGATAACGTTACATTTGTTGGTATTTTATGGCAATTAAACTGGAATTCCGCCAGTCGTGCCTGTATTATCGCCTGCCATGGTCCATGCCGGACACCTTGGTACGAAGTCGGTACCGGGTCACATGATATTTGTTTGGTACATTAAATATGACCCAAGAAACCATAACCAACGCTTCGAAATGATTAAGTTACATTTTTTTGAATTTTATGGCAATTAAACTGTAACTCCGCCAGTCGTGCAGGTATTATCGCCATCCATGGTCCAGGCCGGACGCCTTGGTATGGAGCCGGTACCGGATCGCATGATATTTTTCCGGGAAGTCAAATACAACCCAATGAACCATAACCAACTCTTCGAAATGATCAAGTTACATTTTTTGGCATTTTCTGGCAATTAAACTGGAATTCTTCCAAGTCGTGCCTGTATTATCGCCTTCCATGGTCCAAGCCGGACGCCGTGGTACGTAGCCGGTACCGAATCGCATGGTATTTATCCGGGACATCAAATATGACCCAAGGAACTATAACCAAAACTTCGAAATGATCAAGTTAAATTTTTTGGCATTTATTGCAATTAAACTAGAATTCCGCCAAGTCGTGCCTGTTTTATCGCCTGCCATGGTCCAGGCCGGACTCCGTGGTACATAGCCGGTACCGAATTGCATCATATTTGTCCGGGATATCAAATATGACCTAAGGAACCATAACCAAAAATTTGAAATGATCAAATTACATTTTTTTTGCATTTTATGTCAATTAAACTGGAATTCAGCTAGTCGTGCCTGTATTATCGCCATCCATGGTCCGGGCCAGACGCCTTGGTATGGAGCCGGTACCGGATCACGTGATATTTTTCCGGGACATCAAATACAACCCAAGAAACCATAACCAACTCTTCGAAAGGATCAAGTTACTTTTTTTGGCATTTTATGGCAAATAAACTAGAACTCCGCCAAGTCGTGCCTGCATTATCGCCTTCCATGGTCCAGGCTGGATGCCTTGGTACGTAGTCGGTATCGAATCGCATGATATTTGTCCGGGACATCAAATACAACCCAAGGATTCATAACCAATGACTCGAAATGATCAAGTTACATTTTTTGGAATTTTATGGCAATTAAACTGGAAATCCGCCAGCCGTGCCTGTATTACTGCCTACAATTGTCAAGGACGCCTTGGTACGGAGCCGGTACCGGATCACATGATATTTCTCCGGGACATCAAATACAACCCAAGGAACCATAACCAACGCTTCAAAATGATCAAGTTACATTTTTTGGCATTTTATGGAAATTAAACTGGAATTCCGCCACTCGTGTTTGTATTATCGCCTGCCATGGTCCAGGCCGGACGCCTTGTTACAGAGCCGGTACCGAATATCATGATATTTATCAAGGACATCAAATACGAACCAAGGAACAATAACCAACGCTTCGAAATGATCAATTTACATTTTTTTGCATTTTATGGCAATTAAAACTGGAATTCCGTTAGTCGTGCATATATTATAGCCTACCATGGTCCACGCCGGACGCCTTGGTACGGAGCCGGTACCGGATCACATGATATTTCTCCAGGGCATCAAATACGACCCAAGGAACCATAACCAACTCTTCTAAATGATCAAATTACATTTTTTGGCAATTTATGGCAATTAAATGGAATTCCGTGAGTCGTGCATGTATTATCGCCTGCCATTGTCCAGGCCGGACGCCTTGGTATGGAGCCGGTACCGAATTTCATGATATTTTTCCGGGATATCAAATTAAACCGAAGGAACTATAACAAACGCTTCGAGATGATCAAGTTACATGTTTTGGCATTTTATGGCAATTAAACTGGAATTCCGCCAGTCGTGCCTGTATTATCGCCTGCCATGGTCCATGCCGGACACCTTGGTACGAAGCCGGTACCGGGTCGCATGATATTTGTATGAGACATTAAATATGACCCAAGGAACCATAACCAACGTTTCGAAATGACCAATTTACAAGTTTTGGAATTTTATGGCAATTAAACTGTAATTCCGCCAATCGTGCATGTATTATCGCCTGCCATTGTCCAGGCCGGACGCCTTGGTATGGATCCTGTATCGGATCACATGACATTTTTCTGGGAAATCAAATACAACCCAAGGAACCATAACCATTTCTTCAAAATGATCAAGTTAAATTTTTTTGGAATTTTCTGGCAATTAAACTGGAATTCCGCCAAGTCGTGTTTGTATTATCGCCTGCCATGGTCCAGGCCGAACGCCGTGGTACGTAGCCGGTACCGAATCGCATGATATTAGTCCGAGACATCAAATATGACCCAAGGAACCATAACCAAAACTTCGAAATGATCAAGTTTTATTTTTTGGCATTTATTGTAATTAAACTGGAATTCTTCCAAGTCGTGCCTGTATTATCGCCTACCATGGTCCAGGCCGGACGCCGTGGTACGTAGCCGGTACCAAATCGCATGATATTTGTCCGGGACATCAAATATAAACCAAGGAACCATAACCAAAACTTCGAAATGATCAAATTACATTTTTTGGCATTTTATGGCAATTAAACTGGAATTCAGCTAGTCGTGCCTGTATTATCGCCATCCATGGTCCAGGCTAGACGCCTTGGTATGGATCCGGTACCGGATCACGTGATATTTGTCCGAGACATCAAATACAACCCAAGAAACCATAACCAACTCTTCAAAAGGATCAAGTTACATTTTTTGGAATTTTATGGCAATTAAACAAGAATTTCGCCAAGTCGTGCCTGCATTATCGCCTTCCATGGTCCAGGCCGGACGCCTTGGTACGTAGCCAGCACCGAATCACATGATATATGTCCGGGGCATCAAATACAACCCAAGTATTCATAACCAATGCTTCGAAATGATCAAGTTACATTTTTTGGCATTTTATGGCAATTAAACTGGAATTCCGCCACTCGTGCCCGTATTATCACCTTCCATGGTCCAGGCCAGACGCCTTGGTACGGAGCCGGTACTAGATATCACGATATTTTTTAGGGACATCAAATATGAACCAAGGAACCATAACCAACGCTTTGAAATGATCATGTTACATTTTTTTTTTGCATTTTATGGCAATTAAACTGGAATTCTGTTAGTTGTGCCTGTATTATAGCCTGCCATGGTCCAGGACGGATGCCTTGGAACGGAGCCGGTACAGGATCGCATGATATTTCTCCAGGACATCAAATACGACCCAAGGAACGATAACCAACGTTTCAAAATGATCAAATTAAATTTTTTGGCAATTAAACTGGAATTCCGCCAGTCGTGCATGTATTATCGCCTGCCATGGTCCAGGCCGGACGCCTTGGTACGGAGCCGGTACCGGATCCCTTTATATTTGTCCGGGACATTAAATATGACCCAAGGAACATTAACCAAGGCATCGAAATGATCAAGTTACATTTTTTGGCATTTAATGGAAATTAAACTGGAATTCCGCCAGTCGTGCATGTATTATCGCCTACCATGATCCAGGTCAGACGCCTTGGTATGGAG
>ML321071.1:0-24856 GCA_005239505.1 Nicotiana paniculata | reverse complement strand
ATATATATATATATATATATATATATATATATATATATTGAAAAGAGGAATCTTTAAAACATATTTCCTTCAAATACATGATTTCCAAATATACTTTTCCAATAAATGACTTCCAAATATCATTTTCTGCAAGACAAATGCTTTTCAAATATACCTTAGAAATAAAAGTCCTTCAGACATAATTTTCTTCAAGGCAAATACTTTTTCAGCTATACTTTTCAATAAAAATATTTCGATCATAATCTCCTGGGAATAAATCTACCGGAACTCAGCCCGTAACTCAGAATTTATCATGCAGTACAGGGGGAAAGCTCTTGGAATCTCGCTCGTAGTCCCAATTTAAATATGCAATGTAGTACAGGGGGAAAGCTCCCGGAATCTCGTTCGTAGTCCCAATTTAAATATGCAATGCAGTACAGGGGGAAAGCTCCCGGAATCTCGTCTGTAGTCCCAATTTAAATATGCAATGCATTGCAGGGAGAAAACAACTAGAATGCGACAGAAACAACACACATTGCCACAACAGGCGCAAAACAACAAAATACAGAATACAAAGTGCAGCAAGCAAATCAATACAAAGACTTGAATCACAAGAATGGTAAAACTCACTCATAAGAAGTAGTCATTGAAGGGAAATACCAAGCACGAGTGAAATGATATAACGAGGGGAAAACAAAAACCAATATAGCAATGATTCACAATATTCAAGTCATCAATAAGAAACCAATCATCCCAGCAAGGGAAACAGATATAACCAATCCTGCCTAAACAATCAGCTAAACCTAAATAGCACTTAAGAAAAATCATATAAATCACAATGTACGATTCACGGGCATGCTTGACACCAACGTATAAATTTTATAATCACTGCTAAACAATTATAGGGCGAGACTATGCTAGTTCTAGTCAAATAGGCAATTTATGAAGGAAGATATAGCACGACTGTAGAAAAGATAATGTCTTCAGTTAAGTCAAATTACGATCAAATAAGCAACGAAGGAAAACTAAGCAAGAAATTTCTAATTTAAGCGGAAAGAGATGAACTAGCAATCGGAACTCAGATATAACAAATACAACTTCATACACAGGGGATATAAGGACCTAAGAATCCTAAAAGGCCAACCTAGTTGCAAATAACTTCGATTACGCACTCGTCACCCCGCGTACGCGGGATACAATCAACATAGAAGACTCAATCCTAAAGGGTAGTTCCCCCACATAAGGTTAGGCAAGATACATACCTCAACCGCTCGGACCAAACTTGAAATCACGTTTCTTGCCACGAGTATCCGACTCCGAATGGCCCAAATTTATTCAAATTCGATTACATAAGGTAAATATCATTTTAAGGAATCAAGATAGCTAATAAGTTCAAAGCTAATATGCGAAATTAGGAAAATTGCCCAAAAAGTCCCCCGAGCCCACGTCTCGGAAACGAGTGAAAATTACAAATTTAGAACACCCATTCACTCACGAACTCACTCAAACAATAATCATTGAAAATCGACGCCAAAATCTTATTAAATTCTCGGATTTCTAATTGGGGAAACTTCTTCCCATTTTCATAATTTTTCACCTAAATTCCTTGATTGCATGGAAGAAATTGCTATAGATTAATGATATACAAAGGAAATAAGGTTAGGAATTGTTACCTATGAAGCCTTTCCTCAAAACCCACTCCAAATCGCCTACACCCGAGCTCTAAATTGTTTTTAGAAGTTATGAAATTCAAGCCCTCGAATTTGATATAAACTGCCCAGCGATTTCCGCACCTGCGGAAAAACCATCGCAGGTGCGAAAATCCACTAAAAGGGCTGGGACCGCACCTGCGGTCACTAGGCCGCATCTGCGGCTCTACACCTACGGAAACCCATCCGCACCTGCAAGAATTGGTTACCCTTGACCAACCCGCACCTGCGAGCCCCTCTTCTACACATGCGTGTCCGCACGTGCGGAAAATCCATCGCAGGTTCGAGACACCAGAACCAGCAATGGTTCAGTTGCTTCCAAGTTCCAAAAATCACCCGTTGAGCATCCGAAAACTCCCCGAGGCCCCCGGGACCTCGACCAAACTTACCAACCAGTCCTAATACGTTGTCCAAACTTAGTCGAGCCTCCAAAACACATCACATAACCTCACGATCACCAAATAAACATGGATTCAAGCCTAAGGACTTATGAAATTTCCAAAATCCACTACCAGCGGCGAAACATGTCAAAAGTAATCCGAATGACCTCAAATTTTACACACAGGTCACAAATGACACAACGAACCTAAATCCACTCTCGGAATTCCATTCCGAGCCCGATATCATGATTTCACCTATCGGCCGAAATCGCCAAAAATTTAACTTCTGCCGAATTACTTCAAATTACTCTGCAGACCTTCAAAACCAATTCCGGACGCGCGCCTAAATCCAAAATCATCATACGAAGTTGTTGGCATTAACCAAAACTCATTCCGAGGCCGTATACACAAAAGTCAAACCTTTGGTCAACTTTCATCACTTAAGCTTCAAAAATTGAATTTTTCCTCCCAATTCGACTCCGGATTTTCCTGTAACTGAATCCAACCACGCACGCAGTTCGATATACACAAAGTGAAGTTGTTCAAGACCTTATCCCACCGAACGGAGATTAATTTCTCAAAATGACCGGTCGAGTCGTTACATTCTCCCCCTCTTAAAACAAGCGTTCGTCCTCGAACGTGCCAAGATTCGCCCTGAACTCATCCAAATCACTGATTGCACACTTCCAACACACACCCGTGGGTGATCCCACGTCACCCCAACCTATATAATCCTGATGGATCAATCACAACTGCAATATAGCCTTCCCATCACCACCGATAAGCCTCACACCTCAATTCTTCACCTTCTACTCATTTCCAAATGACCCGATTCTAAATCCATATCCGGCATTAGCTTCAACCAGCTGTATTAACTCATGACTATACCCATAAGGCACGACCAAAAAATATAGCACATCACACATAGGCTCATAATAACACTTTTGATCACAATGGCTGCCTGAAATCAACTCAGCATTGGAAATTTACCTCACATCTGAAAAAAACTCGGTTTCCAACCCCATAATACTGATAATGATGCAATAAACATGAAGACATCATTATTAAACACCTGAAAGATCGAGCCACAGCTAACAAAACCGGGCACACATCCCGCAAGCTAAACTAAAGAAGCACATAACGAAATGACTAAATATGAAAATAGAAACATATAAATGGACTATCAAACAAGCCCATAGGCATAACTCTCTGTCAATACTGACTTAAAGGACCAATATAACAAGGGAGAAGCAAGGCACATGAACAAATCACAAGGATCCCATTCTGATATAACTTCCACCACGGTACTCAGCCCGGTCCAAACATATCAAATCACAAAGGATCACGAGGGTCTCGCCCTCAACTCTATATCACATGCCGAATATATATTATAAAAATTTAAATCTCCCGCTAACTCATCTCAGCTAACAAAAGCATAACGCTCACTTAACTCACATCTCAATGGGGTATCAAATCACAGCTCGTAAAAAAAATATTTTGGAAAAAAAATCACATAAAGCTCACCATGATGAACAACAAGGACTCACTTCTAGTCTCACCCCTCTAATTGATGAATAAACAACGATAGACACGGGTTACCACACATAGAATCTCCCAACAGGAGCAAACACAAAGATAGAGTGCAAAGCATGAAACTCACTCATGAATGATGTGACAAATAAGGGAAAATCGTCCCGGCCAGCAGAGCTATAATGAAATACAAATTGTTCCCCTCTGTAACAACTCAAAACATACCTGTACGATAAAATCTGGCACAACAACCTCCAACCTACTATACGAAACACATCAACGGGTCGAGCCTTCCCCTCTTGGGAGCCCTCTACGCACCTGAATGCCCTGCAGTGACACATGTGCCAGGAGCGTGGGTGAGTCTCTCACCCTGTGACTTGTATCTCAAAACTCAAAACAACCCCTCTACTGGCGTGGCTGTGGAAACTATGCAATACGAGTACTCTGAGACCCGCGTGTACCTGACACCCCATGCGAAACCGGTAATGCAAACTAAATTGGCTGACCCAAAAGACCTCTACTGTGTCGCACCCTGCCTCAAAAATAAGGACCAGCAGATCTCTCCAGCCTACGAGGCCTCCTCACCTCTCTGGACTCTCTCTCCTGATCTCCTCTGTTCTCCCGGTCCCGGTCCCACATGCCCTCTAACCGGCGAACGATCCCTACCGCCTGCTGAAACGAAAAATATCACTCCAACTCTCGAGCCATGTTGAACCGAATACTATGCCTGAGCCCTTCAATGAATCTATGGACTCGCCCTCTAACTATAGCGACTAAGGTAGGTGCATGCCTGGCCAAATCACTGAATCTGATGGCATACTCTAACACTGACATAGTGCCTTGGCGCAAGTGCTCAAACTCCGCACCTGCGGAAAAACCATCGCAGGTGCGAAAATCCACTAAAAGGGCTGGGGCCGCACCTGCGGTCACTAGGCCGCATCTGCGGCTCTGCACCTACGGAAACCCATCCGCACCTGCAAGAATTGGTTTCCCTTGACCAACCCGCACCTACGAGCCCCTCTTCTGCACATGCGTGTCCTCACGTGCGGAAAATCCATCGCAGGTGCGAGACCCCAGAACCCAGCAATGGTTCAGTTGCTTCCAAGTTCCAAAAATCACCCGTTGAGCATCCGAAACATCCCCGAGGCCCCCGGGACCTCGACCAAACTTACCAACCAGTCCTAATACATTGTCCAAACTTAGTCGAGCCTCCAAAACACCTCACATAACCTCACGATCACAAAATATACATGGATTCAAGCCTAAGGACTTATGAAATTTCCAAAATCCACTACCAGCGGCGAAACATGTCAAAACTAGTCCGAATGACCTCAAATTTTACACACATGTCACAAATGACACAACGAACCTAAATCCACTCTCGGAATTCCATTCCGAGCCCGATATCATGATTTCACCTATCGGCCGAAATCGCCAAAAATTTAACTTCCGCCGAATTACTTCAAATTACTCTGCAGACCTTCAAAACCAATTCCGGACGTGCACCTAAGTCCAAAATCATCATACGAAGTTGTTGGCATTAACCAAAACTCATTCTGAGGCCGTTTACACAAAATTCAAACCTTTGGTCAACTTCCATTACTTAAGCTTCAAAAATTGATTTTTTTCCTCCCAATTCGACTCCGGATTTTCCTGTAACTGAATCCAACCACGCACGCAGTTCGATATAAACAAAGTGAAGTTGTTCAAGACCTTATCCCACCGAACGGAGATTAATTTCTCAAAATGACCGGTCGGGTCGTTACATTCTCCCCCTCTTAAAACAAGAGTTCGTCCTCGAACGTGCCAAGATTCGCCCTGAACTCATCCAAATCACTGATTGCACACTTCCAACACACACCCGTGGGTGATCCCACGTCACCCCAACCTACATAATCCTGATGGAACAATCACAACTGCAATATAGCCTTCCCATCACCACCGATAAGCCTCACACCTCAATTCCTCACCTTCTACTCATTTCCAAATAACCCGATTCTAAATCCATATCCGGCATTAGCCTCAACCAGCTGTATTAACTCATGACTATACCCATAAGGCACGACCAACCAATATAGCACATCACACATAGGCTCATAATAACACTTTTGATCACAATGGCTGCCTGAAATCAACTCAGCATTGGAAATTTACCTCACATCTGAAAAGAACTCGGTTTCCAACCCCATAATACTGATAATGATGCAATAAACATGAAGACATCATTATTAAACACCCGAAACATCGAGCCACAGCTAACAACACCGGGCACACATCCCGCAAGCTAAACGAAAGAAGCACATAACGAAATGACTAAATATGAAAATAGAAACATATAAATGGACTATCAAACAAGCCCATAGGCATAACTCTCTGTCAATACTGACTTAAAGGACCAATATAACAAGGGAGAAGCAAGGCACATGAACAAATCACAAGGATCCCATTCTGATATAACTTCCACCACGGTACTCAGCCCGGTCCAAACATATCAAATCACAAAGGATCACGAGGGTCTCGCCCTCAACTCTATATCACATGCCGAATATATATTATACTAATTTAAATCTCCCACTAACTCATCTCAGCTAACAAATGCATAACGCTCACTTAACTCACATCTCAATAGGGTATCAAATCACAGCTCGTTAACAAAATACTTTGGAAAAAAAATCACATAAAGCTCACCATGATGAACAACAAGGACTCACTTCTAGTCTCACCCCTCTAATTGATGAATAAACAACGATAGACACGGGTTACCACTCATAGAATCTCCCAACAGGAGAAAACACAAAGATAGAGTGCAAAGCATGAAACTCACTCATGAATGATGTGACAAATAAGGGAAAATCGTCCCGGCCAACAGAGCTACAATGAAATACAAATTGTTCCCCTCTGTAACAACTCAAAACATACCTGTACGATAAAATCTGGCACAACGGCCTCCAACCTACTATATGAAACACATCAACGGGTCGGGCCTTCCCCTCTTGGGAGCCCTCTACGCACCTGAATGCCCTGCTGTGACACATGTGCCAGGAGCGTGGGTGATTCTCTCACCCTGTGACTTGTATCTCAAAACTCAAAACAACCTCTCTACTGGCGTGGCTGTAGAAACTATACAATACGAGTACTCTGAGACCCGCGTGTACCTGAAACCCCATGCGAAACCGGTAATGCAAACTGAACTGGCTGACCCACAAAACCTCTACTGTGTCGCACCCTGCCTCCAAAATAAGGACCAGCAGATGTCTCCGGCCTACGAGGCCTCCACACCTCTCTGGACTCTCTCTCCTGATCTCCTTTGTTCTCCCGCTCCCGGTCCCACATGCCCTCTAACCAACAAGCGATCCCTACCGCCTGCTGAAACGAAAAATATGACTCCAACTCTCGAGCCATGCTGAACCGAATATTATGCCTGAGTCCTTCAATGAATCTATGGACTCGCCCTCTAACTATAGCGACTAAGGCAGGTGCATGCCTGGCCAAATCACTGAAATCTGATGGCATACTCTAACACTGACATAGTGCCCTGGCGCAAGTGCTCAAACTCCACCGTGCATCCCGAAAGTATTGGGGTACAAACTCTCTTAAGAACATCTCTGAAAAATGACTCCACATAAGTGAAGCTGACTCGGTCGGGCTACCCAACTCACATGCTCGCCACCACTGATAAGCCGCTCCCTGAAGCTGGAACGTAGTAAAAGAAATCCCACTTGTCTCAACAATATCCAAAGTGCGGAGGATGCTATGGCACTCCTCCAGAAAACCCTGTGCACTCTCTGAAGCCAATCCGCTGAATGTAGGAGGGTTATGTCTCCTGAACCTTGTAAATCTAAGCTGCTCTCCCTCAGATGTTGTTGCTCTGACCATGAGCTGAACTGGAACCACAAGTTGTGTCACTATGACACCTGGACCCTGACCAATGTGAACTCGCTGCTCTAGAGTGTGGACGCTGGGAGTCTTGGATCCTGTCCTGGTTGGTGAAGTAACTGGTGCAACCTGGAATAACCCCGCCTGAGCCAATGTACCAACAATGCTCAGGAACTGTGCTAAAGTCTCCTGAAGGCCGGGGCAACAACAGGCGCCTCCGGTGCCTGTCCCCCAACTGGAACTGCTGGTGGCTCCTCAATGGCCGCTCTGGTAGGTGGCCTAACTACGGTAGTTTCTCCTCGTCAACCTCGGCCTCTGCTCCTAGCGACATCTGACTCGGGGGTAACATCATCAGGAACCGCGGCTCGTGTTCTTACCATCAGTGAGAGAATATAATGATAATTTCAAACTTCAAGGTCAATGAACTCGTATGATAGGAATGAAAGAAATGAAATTGTCCTAATAGTTCGGTAGCCTCTCGAATATAAGTACAGACGTCTCTATACCGACCCACAAGACTCTACAAAACTCGCTTATGACTCGTAGCACCTATGAACCTAGAGCTCTGATACCAACCTGTCACGACCAAAAATTTCCCTCCGTTGGGTATTGTGATGGCACCTAGTCTTAAGGACTAGGTAAGCCTAATATTCGTGAAATGACAATAACAATAACAATAACAATAAATAGAATCTAATTTTTTTTTTGTCTGAAATAAATAATTCTTTACACATTGTATATTTCTCAAAATCTGGAAGTAAAAGTCATAAGCTTTAAAGGAATTACACTAAAACTCCTAAAATACCATTGTTCAGAAATAAGTAATACAGTGCAAACAAAAAAATAAGAGGGTGACTCCGAAACCGCAAACCCTGGAGCGGTTTTACCTTGATTCTCCACAACAGCAACCGCGCTACTAACAATCAATCGGCCGGCTATGCGAAAACTTGGAATCTGCACAAAAATGTGCAGAAGAGTAGTATGAGCACACCACAGCGGTGCCCAGCAAGTATCATGACTAACCTCGGTGAAGTAGTGATGAGGACTAGTCAAGACACCACTGGTCTAATAAATTAAACAGGCATCAATATAAAAATGGAAGAATATGACATCTATCTGGTGACTACACAATATAGAAATTAACAAAACATTTACAAGGCGGAAGGAAATGCAGCAACAACAACGAAACAACGCAATAATACACAGAAATGATAGACAAAAATACAAGCCAGAACCAGAATACCACAACATAATAAGAACACCAGTAACTCAGAACCACATTAGTATTCCACATCAAGCCTTAGCCAACAACCCACTAAATTGATCAAACCTTCGAGTGAAAACCTTTAAATCGTAAGTTTATATTGAAATCATTGAATATAATTGTTTCAAAATAGAGAATTTCCTTTGAAACATATTTTNTTTTTTTTTTTTTTTTTTTTTTTTTGAAAAGAGGAATCTTTATAACATAATTTCCTTCAAAAAAAAATGAAAATACACTTTCCCAATAAATGACTTCCAAATATCATTTTCTGCAAGACAAATGCTTTTCAAATATACCTTTGAAATAAAAGTCCTTCAGACATCATTTTCTTCAAGGCAAATACTTTTTCAGCTATACTTTTTAATAAAAATCTTTTAATCATAATCTCCTCAGGATAAATCTACCGGAACTCAGTCCATAACTCAGAATATGTCATGCAGTACAGGGGGGAAATATCCCAGAATCTCGTCCGTAGTCCCAATTTAAATGTGCAATGCGGTACAGGGGGAAAGCTCTCGGAATCTCGTTCGTAGTCCCAATTTAAATATACAATGTAGTACAGGGGGATAGCTCGCGGAATCTCGTTCGTAGTCCCAATTTAAATATGCAATGCCGTATAGGGGGAAAGCTCCTGGAATCTCGTCCGTAGTCCCAATTTAAATATGCAATGCAGTACGGGGGAAAAGCTCCCGGAATCTGGTCTGTAGTCCCAATTTAAATATGTAAAGCAGTGCAAGGGGAAAACAAACAGAATGTGACAGAAACAACACACATTTCCACAACAGGCGCAAAACAACAAAAGACATAATACAAAGTGCGGTGATCAAATCAATACAAAGACTTGAATCACAAGAATGGTAAAACTCACTCATAAGAAGTAGTCACTGAAGGGAAATACCAAGCACGAGTGAAGCGATATAACGAGGGGAAAACAAAAACAAATATAGCAACAATTCAAAATATTCAAGTCATCAATAAGAAACCAATCATCCCGGCAAGGGAAACATCTATAACCAATCCTGCCTAAACAATCAGCTAAACCTAAGTAGCACTTAAGGGAAAAATCATATAAATCACAATGTACAACTCACGGGCATGCTTGGCACCAATGTATAGATATTCCAATCACTGCTAAACAATTATAGGGCGAGACTATGCTAGTTCTAGTCAAATAGGCAATTTATGAAGGGAGATATAGCACGACTGTAGAAAAGATAAAGTCTTCAGTTAAGTCAAATTACGATCAAATAAGCAACAAAGGAAAACTAAGCAAGATATTTCGAATTTAAGCGTAAAGAGATGAACTAGCAATCGGAACTCAGATATAACAAATACAACTTCATACACAGGGGATATAAGGACCTAAGAATCCTAAAAGGCCAACCTAGTTGCAAATAAGTCCGATTACGCACTCGTCACCTCGCGTACGCGGGATACAATCAACATAGAAGACTCAATCCTAAGGGGTAGTTCCCCCACACAAGGTTAGGCAAGATACATACCTCAACCGCTCGGTCCAAACTTGAAATCACGTTTGTTTCCACGAGTATCCGACTCTGAATGGCCCAAATCTATTCAAATTCAATTGCATAAGGTAAATATCATTTTAAGAAATCAAGATAGCTAATAAGTTTAAAGCTAATACGCGAAATTAGGAAAATTTTCCAAAAAGTCCCCCGGGCCCACGTCTCGGAAATGAGTGAAAATTAAAAATTTAGAACACCCATTCACTTACGAACTCACTCAAACAAGAATCATCGAAAACTGACGCCAAAATCTTATTAAATTATCAGATTTCTAATTGGGGAAACTTCTACCCATTTTCATGATTTTTCACCAAAATTCCTTGATTGCATGGAAGAAATTTCTATAGATTAATGATATACAAAGGAAATAAGGTTAGGAATTGTTACCTATGAAGCCTTTCCTCAAAACCCACTCCAAATCGCCTACACCTGAGCTCCAAATTGTTTTTAGAAGTTATGAAATTCAAGCCCTCGAATTTGATATAAACAGCCTAGCGATTTCCGCACCTGCGCCCATTTGACCATACCTGCGGTCCCGCACCTGCAGAAAAACCATGTCGCACTTGCGGTCACTGGGCCGCATCTGCGGCTCCGCACCTGTGAAAACCTATCCGCACCTGCAAGAATTGGTTGACCTTGACCAACCCGCACCTGCGAGCTCCTCTTCTGCACCTGCGAGTCCGCACCTGCGGAAAATCCATAGCAGGTGCGAGACACCAGAACCAACAATGGTTCAGTTGCTTCCAAGTTCCAAAAATCACCCGTTGAGCATCTGAAACATCCCCGAGGCCCCCGGGACCTCGACCAAACTTACCAACCAGTCCTAACACCTTGTCCAAACTTAGTCAAGCCTCCAAAACACATCACATAACCTCACAATCACCAAATATACATGGATTCAAGACTAAGGACTTATGAAATTTCCAAAATCCACAATCGGCGACGAAACACGTCAAAACTAGTCCGAATGACCTCAAATTTTACACATAGGTCACAAATAACACAACAAACCTACAGACACTCTCGGAATTCCATTCCGAGCCCGATATCATGATTTCACCTATCGGCCAAAATCGCCAAAAATCTAACTTCCGCCGAATTACTTCAAATTACTCTACGTACCTCCAAAACCAATTCTGGACGCACGCCTAAGTCCAAATCATTATACAAAGCTGTTGGCATTAACCAAAACTCATTTCGAGGCCGTTTACACAAAAGTCAAAGCTCTGGTTAACTTCCATCACTTAAGCTTCAAAAATTGAAATTTTCCTCCCAATTCGACTCCTGATTATCCGGTAGCTGAACCCAACCACACACGCAGGTCGATATACACAAAGTGAAGCTGTTCAGGACCTTATCCCACCGAATGGAGCTTAATTTCTCAAAATGACCGGTCGGGTCGTTACAAAGCCCAACACCAGTAACCCACTACCCATACATGTCCAAATAACACGCCTCATGCCCCTTACTATCCTGGCCGTTGATCTCTATCAACGGCCCACAATAATCCAACCTTTTTTAGTTACCTCCTTCCACACAAAAACCCTAACCATTTTCCCTTTTGCCCTCCGCCTCAAGAACCTCTCACCTCTCTTCTTCTCTGTTAAACCCTAGACGTCGTAACCCTTAACCCTCTCCGATTCCGACTCAAACATTGAATCAATCCATAATCTACTTACCTATTTCGTAATATTCTATCATTATACTCATATTTTTGGCATTACTTAGTTCTTGCCCTATTTTTGGCAAGAACTACCTCTCAAGAACGGCCGATTCACGTTGATTCTATGAAGATATGGATGATCTTCCATCTCTATACATATTATATCAAACGGTCCTTGTATTTTTGGTCAGATCCAAGGCGTCAATCTCAACTAGGGTTTAAGATTTTCCCTTATTCTTTACTGATTTTTGATTGATACTCTTCCCTTTCTTGTGTTTGACTGATATTTTCCTTATTTCTGTTTAACCCACCGTGTTTCCCTTATTTTTACTTTATTTCGCCCTAAATCTGACTCTAATTGATCTTTGTATGATATTTTCCTTATCCTCTGTTGTATCCCCTTATTTTAAGTTTTACTTGCATGATTATGTTCTCTTGTTCTTTGTTATTTACTGAACTCTCTTTTATGTATTATTTTCCCTAAAATAAATCGATTCTAATTGATTCTATATTTATTGTTTACCGTGTTTCTTGTTTTATGTATGAAATATGCTACTATATAAACCCCTCAAATAGGGATTGGAAAAAATTCCTTACTTTGTTCTCACTACTCCTTTCCCTTACTCACTTACTGGCACACTCAAACGCTCTCTAAATTGTTATATAACCTCTTACGGTGCAAGCACTGATCGGAGACCATTCTCGAGGCTCTTGTGAACTCTGAAGCATCGGGGATTTGGAGTTTTGCTACTGCACTATGCACTCTTTTAATTATGTTACTGGTTAGGGTTTAAACCTTCATAATGTTTAATTTCCTTCCTTCTTTCTGCGCATGTATCTGAACTTTGGTTCAATCGTGATGGTGTTCATCTTTGATATCATTATGTGTTAATTTATGCCTGAGAATAGTCTACTTTTCATGCCATGCTTCATCATAATCTGCACCTTGTAATCTCTTATCTCCTAGGATTAGTTCTATACCCATGTAGCATCTTAACATGTTAATTTGGACTTCAGTATTGTGGTAGTATGCTGTTTTGTATGTTATGCTTAGATAATGCCCTAGCTCTATGAGAACTCCTTTACTTGAATGAACTTTCAATGAATCCTGTATATATTGGAGTGTTTTAAGACCTTTTCCAACTCGTTTCATGTTTTCCTGGATTTCCAACTTTATTTTCTAAGACTCTTGTGATAACATGTCTCCTAGTATGTCTTGGTCTATCTGTTGTTCTCTCTTTTATGTGGTTATCAACATGTGTATCCCTCTATTGTGTTCAAGTGTTGATTAATGCGGCATTAGGTTAGACTAAGTTTGATTTAGACCCTCAGGTCCACTAGTGCAACCTATGTAGGCTTGCAAACATGTCTCTTCTCCTAGTTCCTATGATGTTTGTTTATGTGATACTTTGCTATGTGCACCTTGCTGAACCTACTGGCTTGCTTAACTATTTGTGTTGTATGTGATCTCTATCTACCCTCCTTACTTGTTATTTTGACATTCTAAATTCCTATTCTTAGCTGGCTGAAAGCCAAGGATATCTAAGCTCTGTTGTTGGCCTCCTTAGTGTGAGCACTAATCGGGGTCCAATTGAGGCCCTTGTGAACTCTGATACACTGGGGCTTCAACTTTTAAGAAACTGTCCCTAATACCCTACCTTTGTATCATGTATTGTGTTAATTCCAAGTGATGCAATATTTGGTGATGTGGCTCACTAAAGGGGTCTGAACTCCCTTATGGACTTGTGATCGTGTGGTATGCTAGGCTGAAAATGTTTAAGGCCCAGCGAGGCTAGGTGTTTAGTTATTTATTTGGGCCTGCTATAGGCCTGTCTATTGCCATGTAATACTACAATTTTACTTGTTAATCTGGGCCTGTAATAATACTTTGTATAAACAATTGGGGTGTTAGTGAAAAGGGAATGAGTAGAATTCTATATATGCACGCCATGGGTAGATAACATGCCTATAGGACTTGACAATGTGTTTGCCATATGTGTTGTTTGATTACATGAGCCCTATAGAAATCATGATAGTAGTAAAAGCACACACAGATCCTACTTGCTTACTATTGCGTGGTTATAGACAACATATCCATATGCAGTGAGCACTTTGCATGACTCCTCTGTTATTCACTAGGAAGCATGCCAATAGGATGTATAATATCTTCTTTATCAACTTAGAAACCATGCCTATAGTAAATCACAAACTTCATTTAACTTTATTAATACCTGCACATTATTCAAAAGCATGATCATTTGACTAAATGTTTTACTTGCTCTTATGTCTACTTCTGTCCGATTATTAGATATCATGCCTATAGGATTTTAATTACTTAAATTCTCTATTGCATCATACTGTCCATCTAAAAAGCATGCCTATAGGAGCTAAATATGTATAAAACCGGCTCAAACTGTCAACCTTTAGAAAGCATGCCTATAGGAGCTAAATATATGAGAATCAGTCCAATCGCCAGTCTCTAGAAATCATGCCTATAGGACATCACTACTCGCTATTCAAACACTGTTATTAGGAAGCATAAGCAATTTTGAGCATTTCCAATAAGTTTTATTGTCCCAATTGCGGAATCACCCAGACATCATGCCTATAGGTTTTAATCTCTTATACCTGCAATCAGTTGGCACTAAGTAGGCTTTAGAAATTATAGGCTTTTGCACATAAAACTGCCCGCTTATAAAATCCAAAAGCACGAAGAGATCTTGCCTATAGGGTTCTGCAACCTTAACTTATTAAAATCTGCAATTATCAATGTTAGTTTTCATGCATTTGTTGTCTAAAGTGCGAAAGCCAACTTAAGCCCTTATGTGCCTAAACGTGAAAGTCCAAATTGTTTGGTATGTCATCTAGTTTTTTCTCATTTTTGAGCAACCTCAGTTAAAGTCTAGAACCACCCTGAGATAGAGGTCCAAATGCCTCCTGGACCATAGGCATAGGATGGGTAGTGCTTGCATAGGGTACGATTTAGAATCAATTAGTGCACTTTAGGTAAACAACTTAAAGATAGTAATCGGGTAGCAGGAGATGATAGTTTGTGCCCGCTGAATAATATGAGTAACACCCCACTTCGAGGGAGTTATGAAGTATTATTTATGTTGCACGGGGTGATCCTTTAGGCTAAAAAACTTAGGACCCCCCCCCCCCAACCTTGGTTTCAAAGTTAATCATTCTATTTTATTTGCCCAATTTTGTCTCTTCTCTGTGCTTAGACTAATTCATATAATTCGAGTTCGGTCAGGACCCACCGTTGTGGACCTTGAGGAGTGACTAACACCTTCTCCTCGAGGTAATTTGATCCCTTACCCTATCTTTGGTGACACAACTGGTTAATCTAGAGTTATCTGCAAATAGGTGCCCTAACGCACCTTAATCCGTTAGGTGGCAACTCTCTCTTTTAACACCCTTCCTTAAAAGAGTTGTCACGTGTGAAAACCCGATTTCACGAGAAAAAAGGGTGGGACAGTTATTAGCATGCTCAGATTGGACAGCTTTGAGGAGACTTGAGGTACATATGCTTAGCGTCTGCAGCTCCTAGAGTCCCCTTTCCTGTTATTTGGCTGTGTATTTTTCTTCAGACGGCTTTATGTTTTATTCAAACCCTTGTATGTATTATTCTAGTAGCTCGTGTACTTGTGACACCGGGTCCAGGGTTGTATCAGATATTTTAGCTGTTTTATATTCCGCACATTACTTTGGATTATTATATTTATTTTCGTCCTTTCTCATTTATTTAATTTAAACTGCTGAAAAAAATGAATAAAGAGTTCTAACATTAGCTTGCCTAGAAAGTGAAATTTTAGGTGCCATCACGGTCCCGAAGGTGGGAATTCCGGGTCATGAAAAGTTGGTATTAGAGAACTAGGTTACATAGGTCTCACGAGTCACGAGCAAGCTCATTAGGGTTTGGAGGGTCGGTTTAGAGACGTATGTACTTATCTTCCAGAGGCTATGGAGTTAGGAACAATTTCACTTCTATTCTTCTCTGTCATGCGCTTTTATTTCTACCATTAATTATTGAACTCTTATATTCTTGATCTCTCGCATATGGCGAGAACAGGCACCGCATCTTCAGCTAGACAGCAGTCGGAGCCCCCCAGCAGCAGCTTCTATGAGGGGCTGAGGTTGCACATTTGGCAGAGCTCAGCCTAGAGCTCGAGTAGCAGCACCAGCGGTGGAGCCTCAGGTAGATTTTGATGAAGAGGTTCCAGCTAAGACTGTACCTGTTGGACCAGCTCAGGTCCCGGAGGAGTTCATCGCCACCCCAGTGCTTTAGGACGCTCTAGGCCGTTTGGTGGGCCTTATGGAGAGTATGGCCCAGGATGATACATTTCCTATGGCACCAGCCATCTCTCAGGCTGTGGGAGGATCAGAGACTCCCGCTACTCACACTCTGGAAAAAGATGGCTCCCCAGTATCAGCCTCTAGCAGCCCGCCACTTGGGGTAGCTCAGTCGGTTATTGCGGCACAGGCCGGTGATGGACCTGCTATGTCTTTTGAGTTTTTATGGCGATAAGACAAGTTTACGAAGCTCTTTCCAGTTCACTTCAGTTGTGCACCTTCATAGGTAGCACAGGATTATCTTTACAGCTGCCATGAGGTATTGCGGAACATGGGTATAGTTGAGACCAATAGGGTCGATTTTGCTGTATTTCATATGACGGGTTCTGCCAAGAAATGGTGGAGGGACTACATGTTGACCAGAATAGATGGGTCTCCTATTCGTACTTGGGATCAGTTCTCTCAGCATTTTTTAGAGAACTTCCTTCCTATCATATTGAGAGAGGATTATCGTCGGCAGTTCGAGCGTCTCCAGTAGGGCAGTATCACTATTACTCAGTACGAGACCCGTTTTGTCGATGTAGATTGTCATGCTCTTATGTTTCTTCCTACTGATAGGGAGAGGAAGAAGAGTTTTATTGATGGACTCGCTCACCCTATCAGGCATCAAATGACCAAAGAGACCAGGGCAAGATTTCTTTTCAGACGGCTATTAATGTCGCCAGGCATATCAAGGTGGTTCTTGCACAGGAGAGAGGATAGGGGTTTGACAAGAAGCCTCGCCATTCTGGTGGTTTCAGTGGTGCCTTATCTCGAGGCAGGGGTATTTTGTTTAGGGGCCATCCTCCCATGCCATTCCAGTTGGCACTTTAGGATCCCATAGTTCTTCAGGGATTCGTGGTTCTTATGTGCCTTATTCTGGGCAGTCAGGCTACAGTGCACCATCAGCTCCTATCAGTGCGCCTCCGATTCAGAGTTATCACCATAGTTATCTGGCCCGTTTGGGTCAGTCTCAATTTCAGCAGCCACAACACCAAGATGGATGTTTTTTGAGTGTGGTGGTTTTAGGCATATCAGGAGGACCTTTCCGAATTATTGGGTGGCATGCCACAGTAGAGTTCTCGTGCCATGGTTCTGGCACCAGTTGCACCACCGCCTGCATAGCCAGCTAGAGGCAAGGGTCAGGCAGTTAAAGGTGGAGACCAGGCCGCTAGAGGTGGAGGTCGGGCTACTAGAGGTGGAGGTCAGGCCACTAGAGAGGCCAGCTACTTAGAAGCCATCCTAAAGATGTAGTTCAGAGTGGTGGGACCCAGCTCCGATGTTATGCTTTCCCAGCCAAGCCTCAGGCTGAGTCATCTGATGTTGTTATCACAGGTATTGTTTCAGTTTACCATGGAGATGCTTTAGTTCTATTTGATCTGGCCACTACTTATTCCTATGTTTCATCCTAATTTTCTTCATATCTGGTTGTGCCTCATGATTCTTTGAGTGCTCCCGTGTATGAGTCCACACCTATGGGAGATTCTATTGGTGTCGACTGTGTCTATCATTCGTGTATGGTTACTATTAGGAGTCTCGAGACTAGCGTATATCACCTACTTCTCGATATAGTAGATTTTGATGTCATCTTGGGTATAGATTGGATGTCACCTTATCATTCAATATTGGATTGTCACGCCAAGACGGTGACATTAGCTTTGCCGGGGTTGCCTCGATTAGAGTAGAAGGGGAATTCTGGCCATTCTACCAGTAGGGTTATCTCTTATATGAAGGCTCGGCATATGGTCGAGAAGGGTGTCTAGCTTATTTGGCTTATGTCCGTGATTCTAGTGCAGAAGTTCCTTCCATGGATTCAGTACCAGTTGTTCGTGAGTTCCCAGAGGTGTTTCCAACAGATCTGCCAGGGATGCCACCCGATAGAGATATTGACTTCTGTATTGACTTGGCCCCGGGCACTCAGCCCATTTCTATTCCGCCATACCGTATAGACCTGCTAAATTTGAAAGAATTGAAGGAGAAGTTACAATATTTGCTTGATAAGGGCTTCATTAGACCTAGTGTCTCGCCCTGGGGTGCACCCATGTTGTTCGTGAAGAAGAAAGATGTATCGATGAGGATGTGCATAGATTACCGGCAGTTGAACGAAGTCACCATCAAGAGCAAGTATCCATTACCGAGGATTGATGACTTATTTGATCAGCTTCAGGGTGCCAAGGTGTTTTAGAAGATTAATTTGAGGTATGGCTACCATCAGTTGAAGATTAGGGCATCTGATGTCCCTAAGACAACTTTTCGGACTCGATATGGGCATTATGAGTTTCTAGTGATGTCATTTGGGCTGATGAATTGTCACGCCCCAAAATCGAGGGACGAGACCGGCACCTAACCGGGTGAACCCGGTCAAGAGGACCTGGGTTACCTTTCCTACCCAACATGTCCCCCCCCCCCCCCCCCCCCCCCCCCCCCCCCGTATATACAGTGCACCATATTCTATATGAAACTAACTACTTAGGATTTAAGCGTGGATTTACAAACTTAAGTTCATTTCTCTTTTAGCGTTTCAACAATTGATTTCCAAAACATACACAATACATACATAGCTTTCCAATACGGACAACGATTCTGAATACGTACAGTTACTACCCAAAATACATATATACACCCACATCATGTCTACAGAGCCTCTACGAATACTAGGAGTTTATACAATACTTGTCGGCAACAAGGCCCCGGCTATACCTTACAATACATAACAGACTCAAAAGAGATGGCATGAATTACACACGGCCCCGGGAGGGAGTGGGGCTCACCAGTACTTGCCGAAAGAGGAGGAGGAGGCACCGCTAACAGCGAACTGCCTGCTATGGATCCACCTACATCCATATAAAAGATGTAGCGCCCCCGGCAAAAGGGACGTTAGTACTGTGGAATAGTACTAGTAAGTATGAGCAAACTTTACGCAAAGTAAAATCAAGAGATGCACAAATAGAAAGCAGTTAAAGGAACCAACACATAGTGCACAGTGATACAGAAAACAAGTACAATTGAGGGCCTCACAGATTCTCGTTTCATCACCTTCACACTTCCTTTTACACTCCACCCTTGTTACCTCTCCACCCTTATTACCACGTGTTATGGTGTGCAACCCGATCCCACTTTACATTTCTGTTGCGGCGTGCAACCCGATCCCACCGTACAAGTCACACTCCACCCTTGTTACCTCTCCACCCTTATTACTTCTTATTGCAGCGTACAACCGGATCCCACCGGACCATCACATTTCATGGCAAACAATAACAGCCCACAATTCAATCACAGGGTTTCATATCATCAAGAGTACAATTTCATAACACCCAACCAATCATGTATTCACAATAGTCTTTATCATACATTAATTCAACCACAAAGATGCTCATAAACAATAGTGTAAATTCATTACAACCAACATTCCATATGAAGTTAAGCCACAGTAAACCTTACCAACAATGAGTCATATACGATGTTTCCATGGCCATTTAGTTCAATTAGATCAATTCACAATTCTTTTTCATCACTTGTTACATAGCCCTTATAACTTAGATACATTTACACATTTGAGTTTGTTATAATTCTTTCATACCAACATACTCAAGCATTTAACGAACATTGCATATGTTAGAGTAATCACATAGAAGTCACCTTTCACAATTTCAATTATCACGATAATTGACTAAGACAAATCAGAGAATGCAATCTCACACCTCAACAAAACCGGGCAATTAATTCACATATACTCAACAAGAAACTCATACCGAATGTTTGGACACCAACAATGTGACTCTGCGAAGATTAAAGTTAGCCATACATACCTTGAGTTGGAATTTCTCTATAATTTGTACCCAACATCACCAGACCTTCTAACGCCTTCAATGTAATTTACAATGTGACACATTCAAACTTAGAGTTAGGAACCTTGAACTCATTTGGGCATTTTATCAACTACTATGTGGTCCTTTAGATTAAATAACCCCTTTTTAGTGAAAGATTGCCCTAACTTACTTCCCTTTGCTAGATTATGGAAGGTTATTCATATGCATGCAAGGTTTAACTTTTTATTTCCAAGAACCAACCTATGTATGTTTTATTCTTACACAAAATCTGAGAAATTGGGAAAATAGGGTGAAGACTTACCTTTTTGAGTGAAGAAGATGACAATAACTCGATAATTTTTGGGCTTGAGTGATTTTGAAAAATCAAATTGGATGATGTTGAAACCTTCTCTCTCAAGAACTCTCTTCTTCTCTCTCTATTATTGGTTAGAAAATCGTTAAAATAAAGGGAAAAGGTGTTTTATAAAATAGGGGTTCGGGTTTTAAATTTAGAAAATAGTAGCCTCGACACAGAGATGCGATCAGGAATGCAAACATATTCCTGCTATGCGGTCCGCATTCTTGTCGCATAAATGGCCCTCAAAATGGGCCAAAAGGAGACCGGACTGCCCAGGTATGCGACCACTATGTAGTCTACATACCTGTTGATGTTTTAGACGTCAATACCAAACAAGAAGATAGGTTAATTTGTGTGGTATCCAATTTTTTGAGTGTTGTCTCACTAGAAGAACCTGGTTCTTCTTGGTGTTCTAACTTCTACTATTGCGGAATAATAAAAGCAGTAAAGTAAAAATACAGAGATTTTTACGTGGAAAACACCTTGCTCAAAAGTTGAAAAAACCACGACCTACTCCTCAGTTGGATTTGCTCAAACTCTTCACTAAAACTCTGAGCCAAACGGACTTGCAAAATAAACTCTCTTGTAATCCTTGGACTAAATCTAATCCCTTCGTAGTAACTAGCCTCTAGCTAATTTCTACAAGCTTCAAGTTAACTCTAACATGAACAATGTGTACCTATTACAATTGCTCTATGAAAGCTGAAAAGATACAATATTAAATCGCCTACTACAACCAACTAGACTCAATGACAAACAGATGGAACTGGTTCTTCTAGCTGGTTCGTAGCCTTTGTATCGCACAGTAATTCTGCTTGCAAAATCTCTGGGAATTTTTCTTTCAATTCTTGATAAATTTCTGCTTTTGTGCGTTGTGATTCAAGCAAGAATACTTCAATTATTTATAGAGTCAGTTGTTGAGTTTGTTGTTTAGTTCTGGTACAACTCTTCCTGGGAGAAAGAGTTCGTATTAAACTCAACTTCCTTTCTTCGTTACTGTCCTTGCTGAATTCAACTTCTATTCTCTTATCAATTTGCAACCATTTCGCATTAGGAGACACTCTCTTTGTTCATTGATACTTCACAATCGCATTCATCTCCTATGCATATACGGTTCATGTGCCAACGCGTCAGGTCAATTATGTGTGCTCTGATGGACCTGGTTCAACTGGTCAGACATTTGTCAATCTTCAAAACTATGCAGTGACTTGGGTCAACAAATTCCCCCTTTTTGATGATGACAAACTCTGTGCTTCTCCCTGTATACACTTCAAACACTTTGTATATTTTTTTAAGCATTTATCATAGAGAAACCAGGTTCATTAGGTTATAAATATCACAATTTTTGAATTTGAAAAACACATATATTAAGCACATATCTCTTCCCCCTTTTGGCATCATATCGAAAATTTTGCAAAATGATAAACTTACCAGAGTTATTAACAATTACTCATGGCCAGTGAGGCAACTGTAGGTGCAAACATGATTAATCATCATAAGAAACCAATAAATGTAAGCTATCTAAGAAATTGAGACAAGTGAATAACAAAACAGCAAAAAATCATTGATTAGGAATGAACATCAAACACCATACAAAAAAAACAAAAACAGCCATAACCATGAGCAAGACAGAATAAAAATAACAGAAACACGTCCCGAACTGGACACTGAAAGGGGGTTTAGGTAGCTCTAGACAGCCTAAGGATGGGAAGGTGCAGAGGAGGTTGTGGTCTTGGTTTGTAGAAGAGAAAGCATCTAGTTAAGAACACCCTCATTCTTTTCATTCTCTTTTGCTAATTCATCCCTGAGAGCATCCCGCTCAGCTTCAACCTCAATCAAACGAGATTTCAAATGAAGGATCTCCATATCCTTGATCTCGCTTTCCTGCACCAGAGTTCTGACTTTGCTATTGACAGGATGCTTCTTAGATGAACCAGGTTCATCTGCAGGAACATTGACAGTATAATCGCAAGTCAGCAAAGTATCCTTCCCAAAATAGTCCTTGGCAGTAGCCATCTTAGCCTTTTTCGTAGGTGCATCAAAATGAGCAAGCACATTTGTCAGAATAAAGCCATATGGGATTGCATGTGCTTTTTTTTCATTCACAACTCTGTCCAAGAGTTAGATGATAAAGGCTGGCCAGTTGATCTGCTTTACCCTATACAAACACTCCATCAAGGTCAGATCCATATAGTTGGCTATGTGCCTTCGTTCTCGTCTTGGCAGCAAGAACTTGATGACAAACTCGAAGAACAACTTGTGCTCTGGCTTCATTTCACTTTTGTAGACTGGCCTGGGTTCAATTTCACTTCCATTGTCACTGAAGAATCTAGTAATAATGATTGTTGAGGCTATCCCATCCAAACTAGGCCATATTTTCCTAGTGTAATCTTCGTAGCCCTCAGCAGGAATGTGCAGAATTTCTCCCAGTTCTTTAGCATCAAAGGAGACTTGAATTTCTTTGACTGTGGTAGTGACCCCACCGTCCTTGACCATTGCATTACCCATGAACTCCACCAGTTCAGCTCTAGCCAACCTTCCTTCCATGTGAAGGACCATGTTCTTCCACCCCTAAACATCTTGTGTGTCCAGCAGGTATCGCATCCCAGGTTCCTAGAGATCCTTTAACAACTTTCCCTTCAGAATTGTTCTTATGCCAAACAAGGTGATTGTGTCAGTCACCTCACCAAATTCCCCCCATCTTCTCCACTCCACTCTTTATCATAATCTTTCTCAACGAACTTCACTTTTCTTGCCTTGGACCTGGTCATTTTAACAGTTCTTGTAGGTGTGGCAGACACTGTAGCTGACTTCTTTGAAGAAGCCTTAGCCCTTTTTGATTTCGGTGCCTCAACCACAATAGGAGCAGTCTGCTCCTAATAATGGATTAGGTCCATCGTATCCTCTTCAACCACAACAGTCTCCACAGGCTATCCTACTTTAGCATTTCCCTTTGCAGCTTTCTTTTTCTTTCTCTCTAGCATATCCCTCTTAAACATTTCTTCCACCTCTCTCATAGCACTACGTGTAGCATGCACCTTAGGAACAAGAGCATCAGCAGCTACATAAGCTTTCCTCTTCTTAGAAGGAACTGGGTTAGTAGCCTTCTTGGACTTCTGAGTCCTCCTTTTCTTGGGGTTATAGGACTCCCCCAGTTTCCTTAGCCTGTCAGCCAACGCCTCGTACCCAGATGAAATAGGTTCATCTGCTCCTTTCTTCAAGCTTGCTAAATCTGCCGTTGATTCCTCGACTACACTTCCCCCTAACTCTGTGATATCTTCTCCAACCTTCTCAAGAATGGGACCACAGATAGCCAATGTGGTACCATCCTCCCCAAATCGCTCTCTCTAAATAAATTTACCTTTTCCCCATTTTCTTTACCTACTCGGCACTTCAACATCAACTACCGACCCAACCAGAACAAACTTGTTCTCAGCATTAATAGATTCAGAAATAGCATCAAGATTACCTTGTTCAAAATTTGATGAACCAGGTGCTTCATCCTCGTTGGCTGATTTAAAAGATTCACTTGATGATTCAGAATTGTTACCTTTTTCAGCCTGCAGAATTTCCTCCAAGAATCTTGCACGGGACCCAAAAGCCACTGATTTTCGGGCAAGAACCTTTACACGACGACCATGGGGGGCTGGGTTAGGGTTAGATTTGGGTTCTGGAATAGGAGGGTTTTCAGGGGCTGAGGATCTTTCTGGTGATTGAGAACTGTATACAGATGGAGAATTTGAATCTGATTCATAAAGCCCTCCACCATAATCACGATTTGGCAATGAAGAAGAAGAAGCAGGTGGTGGTGAAGACATGATTACGAATGTTTTTAGGAAGAAAATAAAAGTGATCAGTTTTGGGTAGAAGAATAATGATCTTGGTTCGACCTATTAGGTTATTAAGAAGGGAGGTAATGATGACCTTTTATAAGTTGTGGTTATTAATTATACAATGGGCAGAATTTTTATTCAAGTGGGAGTCTAATAGTTGTAGGAGTGTCATTGATTAGACAGTTAAGAGTTCCCTACCTCTAGGCTAATTGAGTACTGATGGGACTTCTTGGAATGGGTTCATTTAGGGATTAGTTCATAGAATTTGAAATGAACCAAATATAGATAGAATCCTGCTCATGTGTGACTGTAATTAATTCAATAATTGTATGAATATGAGCACGTACCTTGTCAGTCAGATGAACCAACAGAGATGAACCAGCTTCATCGTGTTAAAGTCTTTAATTTGCCTCAATTTATAAAGATAGAGAAACATCATTAGCAACCAGAGAATCATATTAATACATGATAAGAGAGTATGACAGTAAAGTCATGATGCTAAGCAATGATTAGTCTGGTTAATTATCTATGTTAGTGTTTCTAGCCAAAAAAAAAAATTCTTTCATTTTTTTTTTTTAATTTTTTTTTTTTTCA
>MDKI01230772.1:0-25786 GCA_005239505.1 Nicotiana paniculata | reverse complement strand
TATTTATTCAAAATAGCATTTTTACATCATTATTTAGTTTACACGCATTTTGTATAATTTTCATAATTTTTAGAGCTTTAAATTAATTTTCTTGAATTTAAAATATATAAATATTTAATAATTATCCCTTTTAAATTATTTTGGGATGACATAGTCACCTAAAATTATTATTTTGCATCTATAATAGGTATTTCAAATCTTTTTAGATACATCTGTAACGTCTTAGATTATGTATAATATTATATGATACTATCCTACCTAAAAAGAACCCTTTCCGAAGCATATGACCATTCCTATAACAACTCCATCGGTTTTTTTCACTCTAGGATCCAGAGCTACATACGACCTGATTCTCGTAAATCCAGGGATATGTAGGCAACTCAGGAATCAGGGTTCATCCCCCATCTTTCCAAATCACATATCCCTAACTCAATTCGGCCAAAAATGATCATCATTTTTCTTACCTGACAACTCTTTCATCATTCCCAGGTAAAATCTCATTTGTGGGGTCTGGGGAGAGTAGAGTGTACACAAACCTTACCCCTACCCCGAAAAGGGTAGGGAAGTTGTTTCCGGAAAACTCTCGGCTTAACAAGAGAGATAATAATATCATAAAAGAAATTAAAAAAGAGGTATATAACAACAAAAGATGCCAGAAAAAAATAACAACAACAAATAAGTGAAAGGACAATAACACAAAACTATGCAAAACAACAATATGAACACAATATAGAACGCTAGCAAACCTAACCAATACTCTATCACACTACCCGGTACAAAGAGGGAAAGAGCTCTCGATTGCCCCCTAGCCTACTACCCTAGTATTTTATATAATTTTCATAATTTTAAAGCTTTAAATTAATTTTCTTCCATTTAAATTATATAAATATTTAGTAATCATCCCTTTAAATTATTTTGCACCTATAATAGATTTTCAAATATTTTTACTTCATTCCATATTACTTTCTTCCATTTTAAGCTATTTTTCCAATTTTGCAATAACGACCTATATTCATACATAAAAGTTCTTTATTTTTATATTATTTGTGTAAAAATAGCATTTTTATATTTTTATAATATAAAGTTATTATTTTAAGTATTTCAGTGTATACATAATATTTTTATTTTTTATTAAGCATTTTTATAATTTTTTTGATAAATTTGCGTATTTAAATCATAGCCCAATTTTAACAAATTTTCGGACAAGAATCAGCCCAATTACCCCAAGACCAAAACCAAACCACCCTTTAAAAATGACCCACTACAAACGACCCCCCCACCTATATTTTAATCTAGACTGTTGATCTCTTAAGATCAACGGTCCACGATAACCCTACCCTTTTTAAATATATCCGCCCAAACCCTAGCCCCATTCTTTAGAGATCGCCACCCATAAACTCTCCCAGCACTCCCTTCATCTCCAAACCCTAAACCCTACCTGACCATGTAGATTTTTACCGATTCCTTCCTTATACGCATCCATACAGGGATTTACTTGCCTTTTCTTGTTACCATTACTCATTTTATGGTAACTTTCATTACCACTTCACTTATGACAAGTCAGATCTGGTTTTGATTCTTGGTTCTGGGTGCAATTATGGTTATATACACTTGAAAAGAAATTTCTCTTATATATGGTATATCTCCAGTGATTTTGCCGTGATTGAGGCTTGTGAACAGTTTTCCCTAAATTCGACTCCAACTAGGGTTTGCTTGACTTCTCCTAAATTCATTGTGAAGCAATTTCGCATGCTATTCTTTCCTTTTTATTTTTGATTGATTGACTTTTTTTTCCTTATTTGTGTGTCTAACTTTACACTATATAAACCCCTCCCGATTCCCCTTTGAGACAAATTTTAATTGCTATAATCTCACTAAAATTCAAGGTTTGTTCTGTTAATTCCTTCCTAACTCTGTTCTGTGCTTTGTGTTGACCTGATGAAAGACAAGGTCACTGAGAGTCTTCTATTCGATTTTTCTCTTGGTGCGAGCATTGCTCGGGGTTCTTTTGAAGCTCTTGGGAACTTTGACACATCGATATTTCTGGGTTTTTGTGGATCTTCTGTCCTTTATTTTTGTTCGTTTAACTGGTAAGCTATTTAACTTGTGCAATTTCACCCCTACATATCTTTGATTTACATGAGTTCTCACCTTTGAAATCCATAGATTAATATATTTTCTAGATTACTTTTGTGCACGATTTTTTCAATTCTACTTTGTTATAAGTCTCTTTAGCATTTAACTTCCTCCTAATGCTGCTAGTTCTAAGATTACCTAAGTTTAACATGGATAATGTGACCCCCATGAGTTCGTTTAACGAGTGTATTGGTGCCTGAATGTTCCCTAAAACTTACTTACTTGCCTTGTTCTTAATCTCTACAATGAATGCTTCACACTTGTGCTAGAACTTCCTATGTTAATTATAATATATTCCCCTGCTATTGTGTCACTCAACATGATCCCATACCTATTAGTGATTGACTGAGATCTTAACAGTTACTTCAACATGTTCTCCATACCCTGTTTGAAATTTTTTGTTTTATAGCATAACTTAGACCTTCTTTAGTTAATTAGTTTATTGTGTCAATCTTAGAATATCACATGAGCTATTTGGTATGAGCTTGCTATCTCGCACTACTCTGAATCTCTACAATGCTTTTCCTGCATGTATAATATGTTTCAATTTGTATTAACACCATTTTCTATCGACTATGATCTTGTTTCTATGCTAATATATTTCCCCAATATGCCTTTGCTTCATTTGATACCTTGTCCTTTCTGTGATTGTCACAATGTGTGTCCCCCATCATGTCTAAATACTGATTAACATGCACTAGGATGTATACTTAGCTTAATTTGGACCTTTAGGTCTCAAATGGTTTAGTATCATGCATCAGTACATGATAATCTATGTATATCCTGCAAACTTGTTTCTTCCCCAAAATTCTTTCAATATGAGGCTGTCTGTGTGGTACTTTGCAATGTACAAAAATCCTGCTGAACCTACTGGTCTGCTTGATTAGTTTCTCTGTATGTTCGACTTGGCTATGTCTACTCTAGGTTATAAGTGTACCCCCAGTTCTGTACCTCCATCACTATCCACTCTCCTTACTTGTTGCTCATGCTATTTTGAATTTTCATTCTTAGCTGGCTGAAAGCCAAGGCTATCTAGGCTCTATTGGTGGCCTCCCTAGTGTGAGCACTTCTCGGGGTCCAATATAGGCTCTTGTGAACTCTGACACAATGGGGCTTGGTCCTTAGTCACTCCATCAACCTCCAAAATTTTTCCTATTATTCCACTTCCCCTGTCATGTACTGTGTACTTGAATTGGTTTTTTCAAATGGTGTAACACTTGGTGCTGTGGTTAATTAAATTGGTCTGGACTCTTCTATGGACCCTTGAGTCATGTATTGAACGGGGATCTTTGTTGAAAGCATGGGTACGCTGTGTAAGAGATATTAGAAGGCCCAAGCCATGCTGAGTATTTATTTTATTTGGGCCTACTGTGGGTTTGTTCAGTGTTATGTAACATTGTTATGTTTACTCATTATTGCGCATGTAATAACCTATGTATAAACAATTGGGATGTTAGTAAAAAGGAAATGAGGTAAAGTTTAGTGTTTACATGCAATGAGTAGATAACATGCCTATAAGACTTAATAATGTGTTTGCTATATATTTGCCGTTCAATTTAAATGAGAATTGTAGAAACCATGTCATTAGGGTAAGCACCAACACACAATGCTATCTTCTAGCAAACATGAATCCAAATTCTGCAATCATTCTTATTGCTACGTGCCACTAGAAAATATGCCTGTAGGAATCAAATGTCTCTGAACATTCAATTCGTCTTAACTTGATCGCTAGAAATCATGCCTATAGGATTAAGTGTAAAATAAAAAATGAATGCTAAGCATCAAATGCCTATAGGGTATAATTGCTCGTTCTAACGGACCTCTAAAATACGGCTTACTACTTGTTCATATTGCTGTCAGTAAGCATAAGTAATTCTGAGCTCCTTCCCAATGGTTTTTCATTACTCTTTACTGCACGATTCACCCAAACACAATAGGCTTAATGACCGAAAATCTGAAATTTCATTAATCGGTATGCAAATCGTATAATCCTGTCTGTTAGCAACACTTGGCCTCTAAAACTTCTTGCATGCCTTGATGCCTTGTCACATAGAAAATATGTCTATAGGGATTTAAGTTTCTTAATTTTGAATTGCTTAACATAAATTTGTCTTGGGTGCATTTGTTTCTTAATTGTGGAGGCAAGCTTGAGCCTTAATTTCCTATATGTGAAGTCCAACGTGTTTTTGTATGTCGCCTAGTTCTGACATTTTCAAGCAGCCTAAGTGAGGTCTAGAACTACCCAAAATAGAGGTCCAATAACTCTTGGACGATATGTATGGGACGGGTAATGCACGCATAGGGTACGACTTGTAATTGAATTAGAACACTTCTAGGTAACAACTTTAACATAGTAATCGGGTAGCAGGAGATGATAGTCTGTGCCCGCTGAATAATATGATTAACACCCCATCCCGATGGATTTACGATATATTATTTATGTTGCATGCGGTGATCCTTTAGGTTAAAAAACTTAGGACCCCCATCTCGTTTCTCTTTTGTTTGAATCAAGTAGTTGTACTCATCTATTCAAAATATTTTTATAATAAAATTCTCAAACTTTGTTATCTCTCTCTCTCTTCGTTTATCTAACTAATACATATAATTCAAGTTCGGTCGGGACCCAAGGTTGTGGACCTCGAAGAGTGCCTACCACCTTCTCTTCGAGCCCTTACCTCATCTTTGGTGATGTAAACTAGTTGAACCAGATTCATTTGCAAAATAGGTGCCCTAACGCACCTTAAAAATCATTAGGTGACGACTCTGCTCTTTTAATACTTCCTTAAAAGAGTTGTCACATGTCGAAACCCGATTTCGCGAGAAAAAGGGGGCGCGACAGCAGGGCGCCTCTGCTGGGGATTCTTAGACTCTTACCATAGTGAATTTGGCTTAAATAGTTTAGTCTTCTTTGATAAAACGTGCTTCCTTTTCTTTATTTGCTGTTACATGCACATACCTCTCCTATTTCCTTTTTATTTGTCTAATTATTGTTGCATGCACATCCCTCCCCTATTCTCCCTTTATTTGAATTCTTGGTAATATGCAAATTTCTTCCCTTCTCCACCCTTCCTTGCTTAAATTGGCTATAACATGCGTATCCATTTTCCTAGTCATACTTATTTGCTCTGAACTGCTCTTCAATCGTTTAAAAATTGCTACATCATATCTCTCCCACCCCTACTCCCTTGTTTACTTTATTATATTCCATATATTCTACGAACTAACTTCTTCTTTTGCCTTTCTTTTTACGTCCTTTATGTTTTATCTTAATACTGCATTTATTTCTTTCACATATTTATCATGAAAATACTTGACAATGTTTATTATCCTTGCATAAAGCATGCTCCACATCATATTCCACTCGTGCCCAACTACTACCATAGCGACACTTGATGAGTGTCCGCGCTTTTCCAAAATTACCCTTTAAACTGGAAAGGCCTATTTGCGGTAAACTAGTCGATCAACTGTGCAGTTGATGGTTCCTTACCATTCCCTCTCAAGTTCTCCACTTAAGGGTACTAGTCTAGACCATTCTAGAAACCTCGCTCCAATATCAACTGTGCATGAATCATGTCAAACCTAGTATGGGTTAGAACGTTGTCCGCGTGATAATCCACTAAGATAAGCCTCGTCCAAAATTCGACGGGATTTCCATAATCCCAATGGACATCGCCACATTATGTGCCTTACTTAGATAAAACATGCCAGAATGTTGATCATTAATGTGTAAATAGTCAGATCCGGAGGGAGAAAGGGCTAACTCTATTTGTTTTGCAGAAAATGAGACACGAATTCCCCAGGTTTGGCATGGCTCAAAACATTCCATCTTTTCTGCTTGATTGGTGGAAGAACCTCTCACCCAGTGACAAGAATCATTTGAAAAGGGTCCTAAAAAATTTACCCTCATTATTGGACATTCGGCCAAATAATGCATTGATTGAGTCCGCCACTATGTTTTGGGATGAGAAAAGAGTTGTATTCCACTTTGATGACATAGAAATGACTCATCTCTTAGAGGAAATAGGAGGCTTTTCTAGGTTTCCATGGGATAGTCCGGGTTTACTAGTACCAGAAAATTTCACTCCCCGAGGTTTTTTGAAAATGATGGGTTTCAAGAAAAATAATGAGTTACTCGTCTGAAGAAATCGTACATACCATTTGAATTCTTTTATGAACGTTATGGGCATAAAAAGTCATATCGCCTTCACCATGATGAACTTTCCATTACTTCTTTGGGATGGACACACCACCAAGTTTTTGTGTTCATCGTCTGTTTCTTGGGGTTGCTGATATTTCTGATGAAAGGGGGAAGGATCCACACTCGCTTAGCCATGGTTGCTAGGAATTTAATGGAAGGAATTGAGGGAAAAACTTACCCTATCATCCCCATGATCTTGGCCAAAATGTAACAATCTCTAGATCGATGAAAGAAGGGGTATGGGAACTTCAAATGATGTAATTAGTTGCTGCAAGTGTGGTTATTAGAACATTTCCAGAGAGGTGAATATCATCAAGAGCTTCTGATATGACCATTGAATGACTACATAGCCTACCATCATCCAAAAAGAATGACATTTATCTCAAATAGGTTTGCACAACCTGGAAGTGTTGTGAGCTGGGTACACTTCTTCAACAATTTGACAGACGAAAAGGTACATTGGATGTTCGAATGGTTCCCCAGATGTTAGTTCATCATCAGTTCAAGAGAAACCACTCATCTAGTGCTGATCGGGTTAAGAGGAATCTATCCTTATGCTCTTATAAAGGTAATGAGGCAAGTGAGAAGAAAGCAGGTTATACCTTGGGTTTCCAACATGGTCATATACAAGGAAACTTTAAAGGAAACGTCATTCCGTTCAAATTCGAGGCACATCATATGTGGAATCAAAAGGTGACCATGTGTACTTCTACCCATCATGGTTGGTAGATCATATAGTGGGAGATGTTAAGCTAGGAATTAATCTAAAATATAGGGTTATAGACAACGCTGCTGAAGCACAAGTCATGTATAGGATGTTGTGCAAGAGGGTCTTTGAGTCGAAGCTAGGCATTGGGAACTGCACAAAGTGGATATGGAAGTGATCAACGAATGGAAAGAAATTTCTACTAAATCAACAGAGAAGTTGGAATACTTGGAGCAAGGGCTAATGGAACTTGATGGGAAGATGAGGAAAAGGCTCTCGGATTGTCAAAACACAGAAGGCAATGAAGGAGGACATCTAGCAAGGGTTTATCTACTATTGGACATGCACGACCTAGGGAACATGATTGATGGATTCAAGAAGGCCAAGCATAGAGAAGGTCCCTCTGCGGCCAAGTATATTAGGAAACAATGTTTTTACTACTTTCTAGATACATTTAGATTTTGATTGTAATAAGGCGAATGCCATTCATGCCTTTCTTATTATTGTTGTTTTAGTAAAGATTTGACTCAATTTTTGCATTAATGAAATGACGCAATTATTGGAATCAATTTTTTCTAAGTCTATGTGTCACTCAGTCCTACCTCGGGCACAATGAGGTCCCTCAAATTAGGACGCGAATTTTATTATCTAATTTTGCAACACAAATGTTCATTTTATATTCCTTACTGACTTGGTTATCTTTGTTTTTCTTTTATTTATTTCCATTATCCAAGGATGGTTCATGTATACTGGAAACATCGGCATATCACACCAGACAATGGACGATATGAGCGGTATTAGGAAAGACAATGCTACCCATGCAAAGAATATTGAAACTTCAGATGGCCGGAGTATTTCGTCGTCGTATAACTTGGTCTTACGTCTGGAACATAAAATATTTGGACTACAAGGGGAGCATGAGCAGGTCCAGAACATGGCAAACCTTTTCCTCACCCTAAATGTTCCCGACATTAACCAACAAAACACAAACGCCCAAAACCCGACACCTTCCCAAAACACACAAAACCAAAATCCGCAAAATCCTCTTGCGCCTCATCAATACGCCACACCTCCTCAAACCATAATCCTCTACCAGTACCTACCCCTCCACAGCACCAACACCATCCAACTCAGTATCCACAAACAACCACTTACCACATTCCTCAAAACGCAGCACAACCTACCCCTGATCCCCAAAACTCAACCAATGGCCACCACTATACCCAGATTCCTAGAGTCCTTCAAATAAACCCCATATACGTGGAAACCTTACCCCATACCCGACAACATACCCTATATGTACCCAAATTTGCCAAGAAGGACCTGCTCATCAAGAACGTGGCGAAATATCTCAAAAAGCTTACTGGCAGAGTTCAAAGTGTTGAAGGGGGCAAAGGCATTGAGGGTTTGAATTATGAAGATTTGTGTATTCAGCTGTACGTAGAACTGCCAGAGGGTTACAAACCTCCTAAGTTTGAAATGTTCGACGGGACTGGTGATACGAAGGTGCACTTGAGGTCGTATTGTGATAAGCTTGTAGGAGTTGGCATGTATGAAGGAATCCACATGAAGATGTTCATGAGGAGCCTCACCGGAGACACCCTGTCCTGGGACATCAGTCATAACCCAAAGAAATAGGTTAATTGGGTGCGCATGACATCAGATTTCATGGATCGGTTCAGATTTAATACAAAAATGCACTAGATGTTTTCTACATTCAGAATCTTAAGAAGAAGCCAACAAAAACTTTCTGCAAGTATGCATTGAAGCTGCAAAGTAATGCTAACACTAGAAGAAGAACATATGAATAAGTTCTTCATCATAGCTCAGGACCCGCAATACTACGAAAGATTGATGGTTATCGAAAACCATAAATTTTCTAACATCATCAAGCTGGGAGAAAGAATAGAAGAAATGATCAAAAACAGAACGGTGACAAACTTTGAAGCACTCCATGACACAAATAAAGCTTTGCAATCAGGAGGTAGGGTGCATTGATGGTAGCCTAAGGTTCAAATTCTCCTCTTACATACCAAACACCCCCACCCACATATCAGACTTCACCTCCAAGATACCAACAACCTGCAACCACCTACCACACTTATAACTCCCAACCAACATACTACCACTCACCACTAGCACGCCAAAATTACCAACAACATCACCAGTGAAGAGATGGCCAACATGGTGGGGCAAGTGTTGGAAAGCCACAAAATCACTTTTCATGAAGGCGAGGTGCCACCGAAAGGATTAAGACACAATAGGGCACTGCATATCACAGTGTAATTTGAAGACAAATTTATTACTAGGGTCTTGATAGATGGGGATTCGAGTCTCAACATCTATCCACTAAATACTTTGAAAAGGTTGGGTAAATGTTTGCACAATAAGAGCAGGGAGTATGGACATGAAAGCATTTTATGGGTCTCAAAGGCCATAATTGGGTAGACAACCTCAGCCTATAGATGTGCCCGACCTGGTTTGATGTTGAGTTTCAAGTGTTGGATATATCCGCTACATGCAATCTGTTGTTGGGACGACCTTGGATACATGCCGCTAGGGCTGTAGCTACTACTCTACATCAGGTCGTGAAGTTCGAGCATAACCATCAGGATGTAATTATCTATGGGGACAGAAGTAATCCCATTTACACCAATCAAACTGTTCTGGTCATCGAGAATAGAAGGAAGTTGGGTGGAGAAACATACCATTGCATCGAGCGTGTCAACACAATTGAGAAAGATAAATAGTGGAGGAGTAAGATAGAAAACATATTGGCATGGACAAGGTATGAACCTGGCAAGACGGACAAGGTATGAACCTGTAAAGGGTCTCAACAAGAATCTCTAGGGGATAACCAAACCGATACAGCTAAAATGTCATGGCACAACCTTTGGAATGGGGTATGAATACACCTGGCAAGAGTATAATGATTGGTCGCCGCCATGGTGTGGTCCTTATTACCCTCTTGAGAAGACGGTACCACATTTTAGCCAGTCATTTCGCCAAGCTAACATGATGTGGGGGTCCGAAGAAGATGAAGTTCTAGCTGGCATAAGGAATCTATTCCTGGATTGTGAAGACATGGATTGTAGTGCGATATGAGGAGGAGGAAGAGGATCAAGGCCTTATTATTCAGACAATGAAGAAGGGAGCTATTCTCAAGAATTGGACTGCTGCACCATCAAGGGCCCGTCGAGTTCCTGGGTAGCCTAGTAATTAGCATCATTAATTTTTGAAAGCAATTTTATGGGCATTTAAGACATTTTCAGTATTTTGTTTTTAAACATTTTCATTTTGAAATAATTGCTCGAATCATTGAACTGCATTTCTTTGACGTGCCCCCTTTTTCCTCTCCTTTCGGATCAGTCAGGGTTTTTGACATTATTGGGACAACTCATTTCCTTTTGGGATAAGGGGTGTTAGGAATTTGGAGAGTCTCTACCTAATGAACTAAGGTGCGTTAAGGCACCTACTAAGGGTCACTTATAACACAGATTGAATAACCAGAGATAAGGTAAGGGCTTGAAATTACTTCAAGGGGAAGGTGTTAGGAACCCCTCGAAGTCCACAATTGTGGGTCCCAACCAAACTTACTTTGTGAATTAATCAAGTAGCAAATAGGCAATCTAAGCACATATATGTAAACAAATAAAGGATTGATAGATTAGCCGTTTAAGCACACATATGCAAACAAATAAAGTTTTGATAGATTAGCAGTCTAAGCACACATATGTCAAAGGGTAAAGGAAGTCCTAAGTTACTTATCCTATAGTATCACATCTGTACAATGCCCGGTAATCACTCCTCAATGAGGGGCTACACGTTGCATTAGCGCACATGTCATCATACCCTTTCCTACCCGTTATCCCACCTCTTAGCGGTTATTAAGTGAGTTTGATTTAATGAGCTCTAAGCGTGTTGTTACCCGTCCCTTCCTTGTGGTCCTTGATGAGTTTTAGGACCTCTAAATATGGGTGGTTATAGACAAATCCCTAAGGTTTTAAAAGGGAAAATTCTACGCGACATGCAAGAACAAATAGGACTATCAGACAAATGAAGGAAGCAGTTAAAAGCTCACATTTACCACCCCACATAATACAGATAAACAACACGTCTCAAACACAGAAAACAATAGTTTTATTAGGAAAGGGTCCTAAAAAAAGATATCTAAATCAATATCAATGAACATAAATATGCAACACTGTTTCATAAACTCAATGGCAGGGTCCTAATCAGTTTGCCTACTGATGTTTAAACCTGTGAGCCTTTAAGAAGTAAATACAATCAAAAGCAGTTTTCTAGTTTTATATAAAGATTAGTTACTTAAGGCTTTCCTAGGTGTGGGACTGCGCATAATAATAATTATGAATCATTTTAAAAAGTTTCGAAAGTATTTAACCTACAATATGTTGTTCTAAGTGATTAGACCGTTAAAGGGAATTTGCACCAGTTTTTTCAATTCAAAAGTGTAACACCTATGTGAGGGATGACTTTCATACCTTTTCCATGGTCAGTTGCTTAATCTTATTTAAAATAGGCGTGGTGAAATGAGTGCAAACAATTAAGACATGATTTCTAAATGCACACAAGAGTGACATAATTCTTAAGACATGATTTCTAAATGCACAAAATTCTTAAGACATGATTTCTAAATGCACAAAATTCTTAAGACATGATTTCTAAATGCACACAGGAGTGACAGTCTTATATCAAGGTTATTTATTGTCCTAGGAGCAGGATCTCTAAGTGATAGACTGATACAATGTTAAAACATAGATTAGTGACATGTGATATGTTGAAGCAGTAAATGTGAGGTCGTAGGAACATGGTATCTAATGCAATGCTTAACATGATTTGGATGAACACATTAGTCCTAAAACATAGATTCTAATGCAGATATAAGGAATGTAAAGCCTAAATCATGCTTTCTACCCAATAACATCAACAATACTATACATCTACCCTCCCATTTTCACTAGCCACCATAATATCTGTTTACAAATAATTATTACAGACCAATGGCTGAATGAATTACATAAGCAATAAAACGAAATTAAACTATAGGGAGCCAGAAGTAGGTCGACATGCACCCTGAGAATACCAAGCCTTCCATAACTTCAAATGCCAAAAGTTTCATAGTCATTCCCATGTCCGGGTGTGTCGGAGTTCCCTAAGGACCTCAAGGATCCCGGACAGTGCTCACATCCATATTTTCACAACAAGAACTGAGTAAATACAGTGTGGAAGGGCCAACCCCAGTGTGCCAGTGTTCAGAGGGATCTCAAAGGGATCCCAAGGCAGTCACACACTAGAGGGGCAGAACCTAGGGACTTAAGAGTAGAGTGAGAGTGCTTGACATAGTTTTGATATGAAAAATATATTGAATAGGACTCAATTAAGTAAGGAAATTTTATGAAAAATAAGAATTGACTAGTAGTAAAATAGTTTTGAGAAAACAGTGTGAACTTGTGAGAAATCAGCAAACAATCTGAACAACATCATTCAAACACAAATTTCACTCAGGGAATATGGGAACTGGGGACACATAGAACATATAACAACAAGAGCACAAAAGTTTCAAGGAGTACATCATACAACCATAGTACATATATAGGGATTTCATAATCGATAGTTGAGAACCTAGTTGTACTGAACAGAGTTAAACATAGAATCAACATTACTTAGGGTGATAAATTACTTAGCAAAACATGTTAGTAGTGGAAACTAAATACACAGATAGGAAAGCATTAGACATGTTGGTCATAAGTTGAACAAGACATAACTCATACATGCTAAGTGAAACAAGGATTTAAGCATGCTAGTTAAATATTGAAAAGCCAAGTAATAGACATGAATAAAACTAGAAATCAGTAAACCAAAGCAATAAGAGATCACCTAGAGTTTTGAACTTGGAATTAAATCATAACATACCATTTAAGGAGAGCAGACACAAAGTATTGAGCAGTGTAATGCAATAACTAGCCTTGGCTTACAACCGACTAGTTCATAAGTTCGATTTGTGGTTTGATTCGGTGTTTTGGTGTTGTTTAATGTGATTTGAAACCTCGAATGAGTCCGTGTTATGTTATATGAATTGTTCGTGTGCTTAGACGGGGTCCCGGGTGGTGCGACCCAAATCCTAACCCAGGTCGGAATGACGCCCAACACCGATGTCAGGCAAGCCGACATTATTTTCTAGTGAATCTAGTTTGTTTCTGCTAAACCTTTCTAATATTTAAACAATAATATAGCCACTACGCATGGAATATAACCCATAGCAGGGCAATTAAATTACGAAGACCAAATGTCAACTTTAATTAATTACATCACCAAAAGAATAGTCTACCAATGTGTGTGCCAGGAACTAGTGTCACAAGTCTACATGAATCTAGTAGAGTAGAATCAACAGAATACAAGAACTATCCTACTGCCTTAGAAGAGATAGACAAAATAGCAGAAGAGAGACTCCATAGTGCTGCTGAGCGGCATCAGGAGAAGAAACTCACCGTGAAGCCTCAAACCACGGGAAAGCAAGGATGAGCTCCAGACTGGTAACCAGATGCACCTGCCTCAGGACCTGTACAATTAAGTACAGAGCGTAGAATGAGTACATAAACAATATGTACCCAGTAAGTATCTAGTATAATCTCGAAGAAGTAATGGCGAGAGGTCGACTTGACACTCACTAGGGTCCGAACAATATATCTAGATATAAAATTTAAAATGAATGACAAGTACACATGGATAGTAAAACAATGAATATCGAGCATACCCACAAAACCTATTTACGTGGAAAAACTCCAACATACAAATTACTAATTTGTCTTCCAGGACATCCAATAGTTTAACATTCATGAATAATATCAAGCAAGTAGCATGCGCATAATGTGTTGAGAATGTATGGTATGAGCCAACATAATAATAAATGTGCACTGCCGAAGGGTCGAACGACGTGAACCATAGATGCATCTATTAACCTTCTGTAGCATACGGTCCGCTCCCATGGGATTAGTGGAAGGAATCATCCCACTGGCATAATATAAATTGCAAAGCGGCCACACATATACACTACATTTTCCCTCAAATTCTTTTACAAAATAATAATTCGTTTGAAAACGCTAAGTTCTCGGATTTCTTGAAAACAAGCTTGCATATGAAGAAAACATAAGTAATATAATTCAATTAACGGAGTTCACAAGGCATGGTGTAAACCTAACTACCCGGACATAACAAGAATAGTCACTACACACGCACTCTCGTCACCTCGTACGTGCGTAGTCCCCGCAATTAATGACACATAGTTAATTGCTTCACCTATGGGGACAATTCCCTCTTACAAGATTATAAATGAGACTTACCCCTTAATTCAAGCCTACTTCCAGTGTCAAGAATGCGCCCGAATCTCCAAATTTGTCGCCCAAGAACTTGAAACTAGCCAAACATTATATAAATAAATCAATCTATGTTCCAAAAGTTCTCAATTCTCCTATTTAAATGGTTACCTCACCCTAGTTTGAAAATACTAAAATGTACCCCAGGCCCACATGCTCGGATTCCGGAAATTTTCAAGAGAAATGGTTACCCATAACCTAAGGATCAATAATATATGGTTTTTGCATGATTCCATAACAATTTTTCTTGATTAATTCTTATTTTTATCAAAACCCTAGGTATTACTCTAAACCCATGATTTTCACTAATTTTTATGTGTTAATCTACCAAAAACTCAAGTATTAAACTCACTTTAAAGTAGAAATTTACTTACCTCACAATCCTAGGTTGAATTTCCCCTTTGAGAGCTCCCCAATTCGTCAAAAGATGGAATAAATGGCCTAAAGATGTCTAAGTAACGCATTTAAAATGACCTCACTGCCTCCAGGACTTTTGCACCTGAGGCTCGAGAACCGCACCTGCGGTCTCGCATCTGCGAGCCAGTGCTCGCACCTGTGGAAAAGGAGAGGAAGGGCATGGGTCGCACTAGCGGAACGGGGCCCACACCTGCGACTCTGCTTCTGTGGAACTTGGGAAGCCCCTCTAAGGATGCACCTGCGAGGCTTCGACCGCACCTGCGGCATGTCCTTCGCAGGTGCGGTCGCACCAGATTTGATGCATCAGCAACTCTTTTAGAGCTTAGCTTGTCTCGCGCGATGTCAGAATGGAATCTGGGGTCCCCGGAGACTGTCCAAATATACCAACAAGTTCTAATCATAATACGGACTCGCTCAAGCCTTCGAAACGTCCGAAACAATGCTAAATCTAATAATCATACCCCAAAATCAACTAAATCCAACTTAAGAACTTCAAGTTCTTGAATTCACTTTCAACATGCCGAAACATACCTATCCTACTCAGAATGACACAAAATTTTGTGAGAAAGTCCTGAATGACATGACAGAACTATTCCTGGTCTCAGAATTCCGTTCAGACCTCGGTATCACAAAAACACGCTCCAAACCTTAATTTTTGAACTTAAGGAATCATATTTCACTATTTGGCGCCGAAACGCTCCCGGGTCATCCAAAAAGCATTCCGAACATACGCCCAAGTCCGAAATAATCATACAAACCTACCAGAACTTTGAAATCTCAATTCCGAGGCCGTTTACTAAAAATGTTGACCAGAGTCAAACTTGGCCTTTAAGGCCAACCTTAAGGAACTAAAGTCTTCCAAATTCCATCCAACTCTCCCGAATCCTGAACTAACCATCCCAGCAAGTCATAAATCACTAAAGCAAGTGCGGGAAGTCTCATTTAAGGGCACGCGGTTTTAGAACACAAAATGACCGATCGGGTCGTTTCACCGGGGGCCTCGTGTATGTTTTTGGATGGGCATCGGGTCAATTTTCTTTTTATTTTTCACTGCTGATATCTGTCTGCTGGTTTTCTCTTTCGCGTTTGCGTCCCTTCTTCTGCTTTCGTGATGAGAAAATTTGGAGGAGGGAACAATCGTTCTTCGCGTTGGCATTCTTCAGTACGCGATCGCGGAAGCCAGCCTTTTTCTTTAATCGATTTCGCATCCCTCATCCGCGTTCGAGTAGTAGAAATTAGTACTGGGGGAGGTTGGATTTTCCTTCTTCACGTTCGCATCAGCGACCACGCGTTCGATAGGTTCCTGGCTCCCCTTCTCCGCGTTCGCGAGCCCATTGTTGCATTCGCGATGGGCATCTGGGCAGTCTCATTTTTCCTTCTTCACAAACACGATTGTCCCTCTGCGTTCGCGATTCCTTAAATACCTGGGCAGAATATAAATCTTCAAAATCGAGGGTTAGGTTGTTTTTATCACATTTTGACTTTTAAAGCTCGGTTCTTGGCAATGTTTTGTGTTTTTTTCACAAAATTCGATCGGGTAAGTGTTCTTCAACTAGAATTAAATATATTCCATGAATTAGTCCTTGTTTTTATCATTTAAATTGTGTTTTTAGTTAGAAAAAATGTTGGTTATTGAAGAAAATTTTCAAAACGAAATTTCATGATTTAAGGGACGAAATGGTATCGGAATTTGGTAAAGTTTGTATGGTTGAACTCATATTGGAATGGGTATTCGGATTTTGTAAAATTTAAAGGGTTCTGAGGTGTGGGCCGGGGGTCGACTTTTGGGTCGATTTTTAGATTTTCGTAAAGATCGAAACTTTATCATTCAGAATAGTTCCTTATACGATTTATGTTGATTTTGAAGTTGTTCTAGTTAGATTTGAGCCGTCCGTAGGACTTTTCGCCCGAGAAGTCCATTTTAGAGTACCGAGTTGTCATCTTCAAGGTAAGTATCTGTCACGACCCAAATTTCCCTCCGTTGGGTATCATGATGGCACCTAGTATTAGGGACTAGGTAATCCTAACATTTCACTGAACAACAACAATAATAAAGGAAATATAACAGTCTCGATATGGAAATCTTGACAGAATTACAATTTCCCAAAACCTGGTAATACAAGTCATAAGTTCTACTAAATTTACTACAACTTCTAAATACAACTGTTTGGAAATAGTAAGAATAGTTGACTAAAAATAGGAAGGTGACTCTGTAGCCTGCGAACGCAGCACCAGGTTTACCTTGAGTCTCCTCGGCAATGCTCCACGCAGCTACAAACGATAAATACCTGGATATGCACACAAAAATGCACAGAAGTGTAGTTACCACAGCAGTGCCTAGTAAGTATCAAGACTAATCTTGGTGAAGTAGTGACGAGGACTAGTCAAGACACCACCAGTCTAACAAGTAAAAAGACATAAATATAAAAATGACCGAAACATAATATCTATCTAAAGGTTTGTTTGATATAATTAGCGACATGACAATATAATGCGGAAGAAATTTACATAAAATAAATTAACAGAATAGCATAATAGAAATACACAAGAAGGATGGACAGAATGCAAGCCAAATGTCGAAAATGACAACACAATAAAAACAGTAATAACTCAGCTTTGCATCAACTTGTTCACATCAGGCCTTAGCCAATAAACTCAATAAAGCTAGTCAAACCTTCAAGTGAAAACCTTTAAATCGTGAGTTTATATCGAAAACTTTAAGGATATAATCATTTCGAAATAGAGAAATCTTCTTTGAAACATACTTCTCCGAATGTATATTTATATATTTGTATAAAGAGGAATCTTTAAAACATACTGCTCTTTCAAATATCATAATTCCTTCAATGATAAAAAACCCCGAAACTCAGTCCGTAACTCATAATTTGTCATGCAATGCAGACAGGGGGAAAGCTCCCGGAATACGTCTGTAGTCCCAATTTAAATATGCGATGCAGTACAGGGGGAAAGCTCCCGGAATCTCGTATGTAGTCTCAATTTAAATATGCAATGCAGTATAGGGAGAAAGCTCCCGGAATGCGTCCGTAGTCCCAATTTAAATATGCAATGCAGCCAATAGAGAAATCAACCGGAACACGACAGAAATAGCATATATTGCCACAACATGCGCAAAAGCAACAAAAGGCGGAAATGCAAAGTGCAACGAGTAAATCATTACAAGAACCCAAATCACAAGAATGGAAAGAACTCACTCATAAGAAGTATCCACTGATGGAAAAATACCAAGCACAAAGAGAAACAGTGTAACTAGGGGGAAAACAAGGCAAAAATAGCAACGATTCTCAACATTCAAGTTCAGAGCAAAAAGAGACCAACTCATCCCGGCAAGAGAAACAACTATAACCAATCTCACTTAATCATTTGCTTCACGAAATAAACTCAGTTATATCAAATGTTCAGTAATAGGAAGAACCAAGGAAATACCACCAATATGGGTGATTATCAACTAAACCTAAGTAGCACTTAAGGGAAAAACATGTAATTCACAATGTACGACTCACGGGCATGCTTAACACCACATATAGATATTCCAAGGCTAAACAATTATGGGGCTAGATAATACTAATTCTAATCAAATAGGCAGTTTATGAAGAAATATAGCATGATGATAAAAGAGGTAAAATATTCAGTTAAGTCAATTAAGATCGCATAGATAACGAAGTAATCTAAAAGAAAATAATTCTAATTTAAGTAGGAAAGGATAAAATTAGCAATCAAGGATTCGAATGTAACAATTAAAATTCATACACAGGTAATATAAGGACCTACTAGTTCTAAAAGGCCTTTGCAAATAAGTCCAATTAAGCACTCGTCACCTCGCGTACACGGGCTACAATCAACATAGAAGACTCAATCCTAAGGGGTAGTTCCCCCACACAAGGTTAGGCAAGATACTAACCTCAAAGACGACATCCCGGTACTCAAAAGTGAACTTCTCGGGCGAAAAGACATCCTGACGACTCGAAATCAACTAAAATAACTTCAAAATACACATAACACGTAAAAGGAACTATTCCGAATAATAAAGTTTCAATCTTTACAAATTATAAAAACCGACCCAAAAGCCGACCCCCAGGCCTGCATCTCAGAACCCGTCAAATTTTACAAAATTCGATTACCCATTCTGATACGAGTTCAACCATACAAAATTTATCCAATTCTGATACCATTTGGTCGTTTAAATCATGATTTTTAATTTAGGAATTTCCTTTCAAAACCCACATTTCCCCTCAACCCAAAACACAAATGAAATGATAAAAACAAGGACTAATTCATGGAATATATTCAATTCTAGTGGAATAACACTTACCCATTTGATCTGTGTGAAAAACCCTCAACGAATCACCAAGAACCGAGCTCTAGAAAACAAAATATGATAAAAATTGTGAAACCCCCGATTTTGAAAACTTATATACTGTCCAGGTATTTTGTGAATCGCGATCGCGGAAACCGAGATGTGATCGCGTAGAAGGAAATAGTTTCTGGTCTAAAATGTTCTACGTGATCGTGGAGTACCTTATGCGATCGACTACAAGGGGTAGGCTGGCTTCTGCGATCGCGAACGGAGTCATGTGAACGCGGAGAGTAACAGGTACCAGTGCATAAGGCCTGGTCTCTACTACGCAAACACGGAAAAATGGGATGCGATCGCGATACAGAATTTTTATGGAGTCACACGATCGCGAGGGCCTTCATGCGAACCCGATGAAGGAATTTGAGGCGATCAGTAGAGACACATCATGATTGCAAAAGAAGGGCTGCGATCACGGTGAAGAACTTCAGACACCAGAAGACAACAGTCCAAAAATGGAAGAAAGTGGCTCGTAGCCCATCCGAAACACACCTGAGGCCCCCGGTACCCCGTCTAATCACACAGACAAGTAATATACCCTAACATGGATTCTCTCGAGGTTTCAAATCACATAAAACAACACCAAAACGACGAATCAAACCCAAAAATCAAACTTATGAATTTCCAAAACTTCAAATATTAAAACTCGCATCGAAACCTATCAATTCAACCCGGAATGATGTGAAAATTTGTACACAAGTCAAAATTAACACAACGGACCAACAACCATTCCTGGAATTCCATTCTGAGCCCGATATCAAAATTTCACCAATCGGCCGAAATCGCTGAAATTCTAACTTTCGCCAAATTACCTCAAATTGCTCTATGGACCTCCAAAACCAATTACGAACACGTGCTTAAGTGCAAAACTTATTCCGAGGATGTTTACACAAAAGTCAAACCTCCGGTCAACTTCCACCTCTTAAGCTTCAAAAAAAATTGAAATTTTCCTAGTAATTCGACTCCGGATCATCCGGTAACTGAATCCAACTACGCACGCAGGTCGATATACCCAAAGTCAATTCATTCATGACCTTACGCCACCGAACGAAGCTTAAATTCTCAAAATGACCGGTCGAGTCGTTACAGTATCTTGCCTAACCTTGTGTGGGGACTATCCCTTAGGATTTGAGTCTTCTATGTTGATTGTAGCCCGTGTATGCAAGGTGACAAGTGTGTACTCAGACTTATTTATAGGAGGTTGGAATTTACGGTTCTTATGTCTTTTTATTCCCTTTGTATGAAGTTGTAATTTTTATGACTGAGTTCTTGATTGATAATTTCATCTCTTCCTGCTTAAATTAGAATTACTTGCCTTTAGGTTCCCTTTGTTGTTTATCTGATCTTAATTAATTTAACTGAAGATTTTACCTCTTCTACCATCATGCCATATTCTTCTTGATAAACTGGTTGTTTAATTGAAATTTGTATTACCTCACCCTATAATTGTTTATTATTAATTGGAGTTATTATTATCTTTTGCAGTTTCCCCGTACTTGAATTGTTGGAAATATCTCGCGTAATTGCTCAGCCTTAAAAGGAATTTGGATAACATATATCTTAGCTGACTTGCCTTTATTTGGAATTTATTTATTTGTGTTTGTCTTCTGATTGTTGACTTGAATATTCTAGATTCATTGGTACATCTTGTTTTTATCTGGTTAAGTTGTTTTCCTTTACGCTTAGTATTTCTCTTCAGTGGTTATTCCTTGTGAATGAGTTCTACATGTAATGACCCGACCAGTCGTTTTGGGCTCTAACGCGTCGTTCAGCGGTTTGAAGTCATGAGCAACTCCATATCAGGTATTATGACTTGTAGGTGTGGTCGGAATTGAATTTCGAAAAGTTTTATAGTTGATTTGGAAAGAAAATTCTCATTTCAGAAGTCTTAAGTGGAAGAATCAACTAAGATTGAAATTTTCATAAACGACCTTCGAATCAGGATTTGAAAGTTCTTGTAGGTTTGTAATATGATTTTGGACTAGGGCGTATGTCCAGATCGGGTTTTGGATAACCCGGGAGCGTTTCGATGCATATTGTGGAAGTCAGCATTTTTGAAGAAATTTCCTAAGTTTGGCTTGAAGCGCATTTCAGTGATGTTGATGTCTGTTTGGGATTCCGAGACCGGGAATAGCTTCGTACGATGATTCTGGAGTTGGGAGCGCGATCGGAAGTTAATTTGGATGTCCGTAGGTCATTTTGAAGTCATTTGGCTAAAGATAGAAATTTGAAGGTTTTTGAGAAATTCGACCGGAAGTGGAAGTTATGATATTGAGGTCGAAATGCGATTCCAAAAGTTGGAGCAGGTCTGTAATGTCCAATATGACTTGTGTGCCAAATTTGGGGTCAATCGGATGTGATTTGATAGGTTTCAGTATCAGATGTAGAAGTTGGAAATTTCTAAGTTCATAAAGTTGGGATTTGGGTGCGATTCGTGGTTTCGATGTTGTTTGAAGTGATTTGAGGCCTCTAGCAAGTCTGCATTATGTTTTGGAATAGGTTGCTATAATTGTACGGGGTCCCGAGGGCCTCGAGTGGATTCCCGGTGGTTAACGGATCAAGTTGAGAGTTTGAAGAAGGCTGGAATTTGCTGTCATCTGGTGTGACCGCACCTACGAGGATTTGGCCGCAGGTGCGACGGATTGATGGTTCGGCTGGGAGCGTAGGTGCAATGGTATTTCCGCAACTCCGAGGTCGCAAATGCGGGTTATGGGGTGCAGGTGCGAGGTTGGCTTGAGTTGAGGAAAGCCGCAGATGCGGAGGTTTGGTCGCACTTGCAGAATCGCAAGTGCGAAAAATGGCCTGGTTATAATGTTTTAAAACCGAGAATTTGTTGCTATTTTTTCATTTCTTCTTTGGTTTGGTCGATCTTGGTAGGCTTCAAGGAGAGGATTTCTTCATCCAATGTCAAGGTAAGTAATTTCTTCATATTTTTAAGTTAAACACAAGTTATATTCATGAATTAGAAATGGAAATTGGTAGGAAGTTGGGGAATCTTAAAGATACCTAGAAAATGGAAATTTAGACTTTTAGCCACGAAATTGAGCATGGAATTTAGAGTAAATTGTATATTTGAGTTAATAAGGCTATGGGTAGAATATATCTTCGAGAAATTTCAGATTTCCGGGCACGTGGGCCTGAGGGAATTTTGGTCATTTCACCGAGCGGAGTTGGGAAAGTAAATAATTTGAATTTGTTGCAAGTATTAGGATGAATTTTCATTGCTTTGCCCGTTATTTGGTAGTTTTGGGGCGTTACGCATCCATTCGAGTCATCGAAAGGGGCTTGGAAACCGGTTATGGGACTTCGAAGCGAGGTAAGTCTCCAATATAACTTTGTGAGGGGGTATTGTCCCCTAGGTGAATTAATTAAGTATGTGCTATTATCTTCGTGGGCTACGTACGTACGAGGTGACATGAGTCTGTGTGTAGCTACTATTATGCCATGTTCGGGTAGTCTAGGACCCACTAGCATGCCTTACGTGTTGTACCTGTAATACTGCCTATAATACTAAATTGTTAATATAATCGAAATCATAATTGAATATTTAAAGAAGAATAGAGTTCATTTTGTTAATCATCTAGAAATATAATTGATTCCTCTGTGGATAATTGTATACCTCATAGGGTTATATTATGGAATATCATTAAACATGGCAAATGAGTTTCAAAATAAAGATTTAAAAGCTATATTTCATGTTCCTTTAAGAAGAATTTTACCACTTTCCTAAGAAAACTACTTTCTTGATAAAAATACAGATTTATTATGTGGATATGTGTACGTATGAGCACCTGAGTCGCAGGTATGATTCGCGAGCAGGCTAGCCTTATTATTTCTATGTATAACCGTGTCTCATGATAGATTCGTGAGCGGGGCAGATAGTTGCATCTATGGTTCGATTCGTTCGAACCTCGGCAATGCACATTTTATTAGTGTTCGTCCGTGTCGTTTGACCCACTGTTTTAAGTTGTCAATTGAAATGACAGAGAATTAAAGTTATTAAAAGATTTTGAAAGAAGTTATTCCTTCCCGTTGATTATTGTTATTTGATTAAATCACCCATGTTGATTAATTGTTATTAATATGACGAGGATATAAAGTGTTAAACGTGAACGAAGTTGATAATATTTATTCCTGGTTTTTAATAAATTGCCTATGATAATCATGCTTAGTGTCACACTTGAGTATTCTAAATTGACCTTTAGCAAGTGTCTAATTTGACCTCTCGTCACTAATTCTCTGACGTTAGGTGGGCGACTTACTGATTACATGTTGTTTTTGTACTCATGCTACACTCGCTATGCATTTTATTGCACATGTACTTCCATAGAAATGTGGAGGATCCGGAGACTTAGGCGAGATGCATCATCCGGAGGCGATCCGCAGCTGATAAAGTCTCCATTGTACTGTATTTATTTTTATTTTAAATTTCCTTGTCCAATTTGTATTTCGGACAGGCTTTGTGATGATTGTATAAATTCTTAGATATTGCTCATGTACTTGTGATACCGGGTTCTGGGATGTGTTGGGATATATTTTGCTAAATTGTAATATTTAAACAATTGTTTTACTTAACAGATTTTTATTTAGTTAATATGTAATAAAGTGAAAGGAAATATTTTTCATAAATGTTTAAACTGGAAATTATTTTGATTAAATAATGATTGGCTTGCCTGACAATGATGTTCGACGTCATCACGACCTTATGGATTTTGGGTCGTGACAACATGGTATCACAGTGCTAGGTTCCCTTAGGTCTCACGAGTCATGAGCAAGTCTAGTAGAGTCTTGCGGATCGGTACGGAGACGTCTGTACTTATCTTCGAGAGGCTACACGGCTGTTAGGAGTACTTCCCTTCTTAATTCCTCATCGTGCGATTTGATTCCTTTGAGGCTCATGCCTATGTTCATTCCTACTCAATCTTACGCGTCGCGAAGTGCTTGCTATTGATCAGGAAATATTAGGAATTGAAATGGTGCTACGAATGTAATTCAAGATGTTTCCATGTGTAATTGGTTGGGCTGTTGTTATGGCCCTGCAAAAGAATGATATGTTGTTTCAGCTATGTAACTGTGTTTCTGAGAGCCTTAAGGCTATGCTCAGGTAGTGATGATGTTTGCGATTGGTTATCGCGAGATGTAGATATGATGATAGAATGCTTGACCGTATGTTGGGGTGATGAATGGTTTGAAGGAAGGTCTTCTCAAAGTGTGATTTTGAGATTTCGACATTTTAGTTCTGGCAGAGGAAAGGCATTTGGGGTTATGAATGGTCTGGTTGGAGTTTAAATAGTAGTAAGACTTGGTGTCTTCAAGTGAGGTGGGATATTCACTTGTGACGTGAAGTCGCCGTCGTTGGTCGAATGGAATATGCTAAGTTTGTCGATGCTATGGTTTCTTCGGTTGCGTGGGGTCAGAGTATTGGGAAGAAGTATTGAAGAATGCGGTTGGCAGAGACCGTGAGGTGTGGTGGTTCAGTATCGGATAAGTGTTGATAATGAAGGCAGCTAGAGAAAGATGATCTTCGGAGAGCCTGAAGTCGTGGTGATCTGCTAGTTTGAGAGCTACAGAGAATGATCCTGAAGTGAGGCTAGGCGGTGGTTCCATTTCTAGGAGGCCAGGTGTAAGAAGCAGAAGTCGAGCATTCGCAAAGTGGGAGAGCAGCAGCATAGCTTGGAATTTGAAGATATTGTCGTGCATTTAATGGATGTCCATGAGGAGCGGACGAACTAGTAAAGTGGGTAAATGAAGCAGAGTGTAAGATGGGGTATTAAAGTCGCAGAGAGCGGGCATTTCAGCGTCATTGGAAGGTGTCCGCGGGTGATTTCCACATGTGAGTTGTCTTCTGTGAATAGGTTAGCGGTGGCATGGTTGGCAGGTCTCTGTGAGGGGTTCTAGTGGCTATCCAGTAGGAGGCAGAATGTGTAAATGATGCTTGAGAATTTGAGTATTTAGGGAGTGCTAGCAAGAGAATTTGGAAGAATTGGACGGATTGGTTGAGCAAGATCTTGTTATCAAAGGAGAAAGGATCTCGGCAGGGTCTAGAGTGGTGCAAGGAGTAGCTTCGGGCTAAGTGGGGGAGTCCTACCATCAGCGATTAGGTTGCAGGATTATGTTATCATAGGGTTGCGGATTGTCGGCGTGTTGGCAAGTTATTACAGCTAAAGGAAAGGAGTAAAATGGTGATTGTGCATGGGATTTGATGAATGTGTGAAAAAGTTGGCCTTGTCGGTCCAGGGTTAGACTTTGGAAGATTCAGAATTTTGCTTAAGGCATAGGTGAGTTGTCAGGATAGTGCCTTAGTCACGTGTTTCCTTGAAAAGGGTGTTCATGTGCTAGAAGAGCCTTGGAGTTGATTGTATTCGGGGCTAGTCATAGTGGGTGACTCTCAATAGTGGTCCTAGTGAGTTCAAAAGTCAAGGCTGTGGCGTTTAAGGGTTACAAGCAGCAGTATGATCGAGAATCGAGATTTTGCAGAGTAATTTCTTAGAAAAAGGAAAATGGCTGGAATGTTCTATGATATGTTTCAGCATGCAGGATAGTATTGGAGGAGTGAGAGAAAT
>ML321069.1:0-30235 GCA_005239505.1 Nicotiana paniculata | reverse complement strand
GAAGAAAATATGTACAAATTGATGTTTTGCCGTCCGTATCCTCTCTAATCTCGAATCTCCCCTCTCTAATCTCGAATCTCTTCTCTTTGTAGTTGTGTTTTAGGAGTCTATTTATAAGTTTAGGACAAACCCTAAACGTGTAGGAGACTTCTATTTCATTTGGGAAACACTTAAATCCGTCAAAACTCGGTTTTTCGCCGAACTGGGGACCCTGGCGTTTGGACCCAAAGGCCTGGCTAACGCCAGGCTACCGCTGGCGTTTCAGCCCTAACGCGTGGCTAACGCCAGGGTAGGGCTGGCATTTCAGCCCTAATGCCTGGCGAACGCCAGGTAGGGTTAGGTTGTTTGGCTCTGTCGCCCGGCTATCGCTCGGGTGTCTCCTTTCGCGTATTTTTCGACGTATTTGCATCCTTTTAGCTCCGTTTCCATCTCCACTTCACCTACACATGAAATAAACTCCATTAAGCACATAACAAGTGTAATTTTATCATTAATACGCATAAAATGTAAGGTATATCACATGTTAAACTATGCAATTTAGTCTCGCATCAGTACACCAACTTAGTAATTAACAAATATAAATAAGGACTTGAGTGCAGTGACGAGCATTTAAAATCATGTAAAATCAATATAATAAACATCAGTAGAAATCAATAAATCAAGTCAAGAATCTACGTTCTGAAAGTTTAATAAAACTCCAGTTTTCCCTTTTCTAAATCTCATATAAAACATTGGTTCAATATTTATCGTTAGGGGCAAAAATGCAAAGAAGAGTGAAAATAGTAGGTTCATAACAAATAAGCCCCTCGGGCACAATGTCACTCACAAAAAAAGCCTCTCGGGCCAGCCTCTCAGTCACTCGTGACTCATCTCTCATCAATCAACACTCACACTCAGCACTCACGCTCAATAGATACCATATAATAACCACTGCGGCGTGCAACCCAATCCATAAATAGTCGACTGCGCTCATTAGGGGTGTACAGACTCCGGAGGGGATCCTTCAGCCCAAGCGCTATATCGTTGCGGCTTCCAGCCCGATCCAATATATATATATCACTGCGCCGTGCATCCCCATCCAATATATCTCGCTGCGGCGTACATCCCGATCGANATATATATATATATATATATATATATATATATATATATATATATATATATATATATATATATATATATATATATATATATATATATATATAACGCTGCGACGTGCAGCCCGATCCATCACTATCTCTAAAATTCGGCTCTCGGCCTCGCTCAGTCATCACCCTCATAAGCCACTCGGGCAACTCACCACAAATCATGGGGACTCAACCCAAAAATATCTTTCATTTGGCTGAAAACAGGGTGATACATATGAATGAACAATGAACAAGTATAAATCATGAGTGAGATTATATTTTCTATCAAAAACAGTGTGAGAATAGTAGTAAAACACCCCTCAGGGTCCAAACAGGTCGGCACAAGGCCCCAAACATGGCATACAACCCAAAATATAGTATAAATCTCTAAAATACAGAATGTCATATGATTTCAAATCAAATACGAGGCTTAATAGTCGCTATGGGACGGACCAAGTCACAATCCTTACCGGTGCCCGCCCACACGCCCATCACCTAGCATGTGCGTCACCTCATTTATCAAAATCATACGAAATATCGGGGTTTCACCGTCAGGTCTAGATTTACGTTCATTACTTACCTCAAACCGGATGAAAAACTACTCCGCGGTGCCTTTTCCCCTCGACTCGGCCTCAACGATCCCCCAATCTAATCAAAACAGATTCATATCATCAAAATATGCTAAAGGAACAAAAGCCACTCGAAAATAACAAATTTACATCAAAAATTCTGAAATTGGCCAAACCGCCACGGGGGCCCACGTCTCCGATTCCAATAAAAGTCACAAAACTAGAATCCTTACGCTCTCACGAGCTCATACATACGAAATACATCAAAATCGGACCTCAGATGGCCCCTCAAATCCCAAATTTATATTTTCCAATTTCAAGCCCTAATCTCCCAAATTTCTCCACTAAAACATGATTAAACAATGGAATAATCGTCATAAACAACAGATACAAGGTCCAAGTAGCTTACCTCACTGAATACACTTAATTCCCCCTTGAAATCCCAGCTCTAAGCTCCAAAATCCGTCAACAATGGTGAAGAAATGAGTGAAAATTCGCGAAGGAAACCTTATATAGGTTCTGCCCAACACTCTCGCACCTGCGACCCCATGCTATGCACCTGCTAAAAATCCCTCGTAGTTGCGGATTCTCACTTAAAACAAATTTCCGCATCTGCTATCTTCTACATGCACCTGCGGGCCCTCAGGTGCGAGCCAATCTCCGCACCTACGCTCCCAGGCCAGGCTCCTTACTTCCGCATCTGCACAAAGTCTTCCGCACATGCGCCTTCGCACTTGCGACTCTCTGTCCACAGGTGCGGACACACCAGAAGGCCTGCACCAGCAACCAGTTTGCTGCATTTCCAACTCCCAACCTTCCGAAAATCATCCGAGATCAATCCCGAGCCCCTCGGGCCCCAACCAAAAGTACCAACAAGTCATATATCAATATACCAACTTAGTTGATGTAATGACCCGGTCGGTCGTTTTGAGAGTCAGCACCCCGATCCTCTAATAACTGCTTCTCCCATGTCTATTTATGTTATTGAAATTTGAAGGAGTATTGAGTGGTCAATTTGGAGTGATTTTGGACGCATAGTCCTTAAATGTGAATTTTAGCCTTTGAGATCAGGCCATAGCTAGAGCTGTGTGAAGACGGACCCGGAATGGAATTCCATCAACTCCGTTAGCTCTGTTGGGTGATTTAGGGGTTAGGAGCGTGTTCAGAATGTGTTTTAGAGGTCGGTTGTATATTTAGGCTTGAATTGGCGAAAGTTAGAATTTCGACGATTTCAGCCGATAGGTGAAATTTTGATATCGGACTCGGAATGGAACTCCGAAAGTGACAACAAGTCCATAATGTTATTTACGACCCGTGTGCAAAAATTGAGGTCATTCGGATGCGTTTAGACGTGTTTCGGCATCGGATATGAATTTTTGAAATTTCAAAATTTCTTAGGCTTGAATCTATGCATATTTGATGATTTTGATGTTATGAGATGCATTTTTAAGGCTCGACCAAGTTTGAATGAGGTATTAGGGTTGGTTGATAATTTTGGTTGATGTCCCGGGGGCCTCGGGTGTGTTTCGGGTGTCCAAACGGGCATATTTTGGCTTAAGTCTTCTGCTGGTTTTGCTGGTTTTACAACAATAGGTGGTTGTTCTCTGCGATCGTGTGAATAAGTCCGCGATTGTATAGGGTAAGTTGAGGCTGTTAGCAGATGTTCTTCGCGATCACACAAGTCCAATCGCGATCGCAGTATGTGGGAAACTTAGTCTTCTCTACCGCGTGACCTCGATCGCGATCGCATAGTGTATCCTTGGTCTAGGGGGGTTTCAATAATTGATCTGTGCGGTCGCAAGGTCCCAACCACGATCGCGTAGTTCTGGGATGTGAATGTCCGCGATCGCTGGCACATAGCTACGTTCGCGTAAGAGGAATTCTGGGTACATGTGAGATTAATCTCCGCGATCGCGACTTATTGTACGCGATCGCATAGAAGAAATACCTAGGCAGCCCTTTAAAGACCCAAATCTGAGGGTCTATATTATTTTCACATATTTTGAATTTGACAGCTCGGGAGGGGCGATTTTTGGAGGCTTTTGCACCTGCGTAACTTGGGTAAGTGATTTCTGTCCATTATAGATCAATTTTCATGATTCCAATCTTAAATCCAACCTTTAATTTCGAAAACTTTGGGTAGAAAATGGGAAAAATGGGATGAACTTCATAGACCGATTTATTGAGTTTTGATTGGGTGTTTGACCTCCGATTTGAGAGATTCTTATATGGTTAGACTCGTGAGTGAATGTGTGTCCAAAAAATATGATTTTTACTGATTCTGAGACGTGGGCCCGGTGGACATTTTGGGCGAATTTCCTAATTTCGCGTATTAGCCTTGAAATTATTAGTTATTTTGTTTCCTTGAAATGATATTTACACTATGCAATCGAATTGGCTAGATTTGGGCCACCCAGAGTTGGATACTCGTGGCAAGAGCATGGTATTGAGTTGATTAGCACAATCAAGGTAAGTGGCTTGCCTAACTCTGTGTTGGGGACTTCCCCTTAGGCATTTTTATACTGATTTTGTTCCGTGGACGCCGTGTACGTGAGGTGACGAGTGCGTACACGGGTCATTGTTGCTAAAATTCCATTTTTTCCTTCCATGGCATCACTCTTTTTCATTCCTATATTACTGTTTCCTGTCTTAACTAAGTAGTTAGCTTAAGAATAAACATGCCTACTTGTCCTTACTTGATTCCTCTTATTTGCTACTAGTTGCACCATGCTTAGGTAGTTTTACTTTATTCTTGGCTGTTGTTTTTCCTGAACTATTTAATTAAGCCGTATACGACATACCTCTGCATTGCATATTTAAATTTGGACTACGGACCGAGATCCCGGAGCTTTCCCCCTGTACTACATTGCATATTTAAATTAGGACTACATACTGAGATCCAGGAGCTTTCCCCCTGTACTACATTGCATATTTAAATTGGGACTACAGACGGAGATCCGAGAGCTTTCCCCCTGTACTGCATAGTATATTTAAATTGGGACTACGGACTGAGATCTGGGAGCTTTTCCCTTGTACTGCATTGCCTATTTACTGATGAGATATATGCTGTGCTGAGACGAGGGCTCTCTTTCTGTTATTAATTCTTCCAGTTTCCATTAATCCTGTTTATCATTGCCTATCTATATTTCATTGTTTAAATTTATAACTGACTTGTTTTAAAACTCAGTAGAGCCTCAACCTGACCTCGTCACTACTTGACTTGGGTTAGGCTTGGCACTTACTTAGTACCGAAGGTGGAATATTCACGCCCTTTCCTGCGCATGTTTTTCCCATGTGCAGATCCAGGTACAAGCACACATCACTGTGGCTAGGAGTACCCTAGTAGCTGTTTAGGAGACCGCGAGGTAATTCTGCTTCGTCCGCAGAATCTCATGAGTCCCCTTCCACTCCAGTAGAGATATAGGAGATATATAGATACATTTTCCTTATTCCTTTGTATAGAGCTACAGTAGTTCAGATTTTGTGATTTTGTAACGTTCCGGGTTTTGGGAAAGTAAAAGATGTAAATGCCGAGCGACAAAAATTTATAATATTGCTTGTTCTTTATTGTTTCTATTATTGTTTTGTCTTGTTTTCCGCAAATTTTAGGGTTACCTAGTCGTAGAGACTAGGTTCCGTCACGAGACCGTTCAGAGGGTAATTCGGGCCGTGACAAGTTGGTATCAGAGTGTCTAGGTTCATAGGAGTCACAAGTCACAAACCGGTTTATTAGAGTCTTGCGGATCGGTGCGGAGACGTTTGTATCTATCTTCAAGAGGCTATGTAACTGTTAAGAACAATCAAATTCTTTGGAATTCCTTATTGTGCTAGTTACTGTCATTAAATTCTTAAACTTTACTCTATTCTTGCTTACAAATGTTTCGTACTCGTACCGGATGTACTGATGACCAGGCACCCGAGCCCCCAGTTTGAGCCACTAGAGGCGGGGGCCGGGGCAGAGGACGAGCACGTGGTGCATCCCGGGCACCGGATAGAGCAGAGGCATAGGAGCCCCCAGCAGACACAGTTGGAATGGCACAGGAGGTCCCTACTATTACTCCATCCCTCCAGGAGACATTGGCTTAGTTCTTGAGTGCCTTCAGTATTCTGTCTCAGACAGGACTACTTCCGATAGCTCCAGCTACATCCTAGGCCAGGGGAGGGACACAGACTCCCACAGCCCGTACTCCTGAGCCGAAGGTTCATATTGGGTAGGTTCTAGAGTATACTCCTATGCACCCAGTATCTCCAGCTCAGCATGAGACTATGATAGTTGTTCCGAAGGCAGAGCAACTCCGACTTGAGAGGTACAAGAAGTACCACCCACCTGAGTTCACAGACTAGCTTCGGATGACGCCCTGGGTTTTCTTGAGGGGTGTCATTGCATTCTCTGCACTATGGGTATTGTGGAGATGAGTGGGGTTTCTTTCACTGCTTTCCAGCTGAGGGGAGCAGCTTATCAGTAGTGGCGTGCTTTTGAGCTTAGTAGCCCGGACGAGGAAACTTCACTTACTTAGGCTCAATTTTCCGAGATGTTATTACTTGAGTTTGTCCCTCAGAGCTTCAGGGATGCTTGGCGTGCGGAGTTTGAGATGCTACGCCAGGGTGCCATGACTGTGTCAGAGTATGCAGCCCGTTTCGACGATTTGGTTCGCCATGCACCAGCCTTGGTTGACACTGTCAGAGAGAGGGTTCGACGCTTTATTGAGGGACTGCACCCCAGTTTTCAGACCAGCATGTCCAGAGAGCTGGAGACCGATATTACTTACTAGCAGGCCGTGAGTATTTCCCAGAGGATTGAGACTATGTTAGCCCGGGACAGGGAGGAGAGAGAGGCCAAGAGGTCTCGAAAGACTGGTCATTTTTCAGGAGCCCGTGCACCAGCAGCACGCTATGGTAGGTGTTTTGTGAGTTTCCCCATTCACTCAGCTCTTCCAGCAGCCAGTGGTATTCCAGCTCCTCCTAGACCTCAGGAGCCTTATTATGCACCACCAGTATCTCATGTACCTTCTGCTCGAGGTGCTATCACTGGCTAGTCCAGCAGGCCAGTTCAGAGTCAGCAACAGCCACCACGTCCTCCGAGGGGTTGTTTTGTGTGTGGTGACCCTCGTCATGTGATCAGAGATTGCCCCAGAGCAAGGAGGGGTGCACCATCTCAGACTTATCAGGTTCCACGTCTTCCACCGGGTCCTCCAGCTATTCTTCCAGTCCCAGCTGCTACCCCATCTTCTCAAGCAGCTCGAGGTGGAGGTCGGGGAGGTCGAGGTCTCCCTAGAGGGGGAGGCCAGGCCAGGCCAGATATTATGCTCTTCCAGCCCGTTCAGAGGCCATTGCTTCAGATTCGGTCATCATAGGTATTGTCCCTATTTGTCATAGGGATGCATCCATGTTATTTGATCCAGGCTCTATGTACTCATATGTATCTTCTTACTTTGCTTCACATTTGGGGATATCTCAGGATTCTTTGAGTTCCCCCGTATATGTTTCTACCCCTGTGGGAGATTCTCTTATTGTGGACCGTGTATATCGATCGTGTTTGATTGTTATTAGTGGTTTTGAGACCAGGGCTGACTTACTATTACTCAGCCTGGTAGATTTCGATGTTATTTTGGGTATGGATTGGCGGTCTCCCTACTATATTATTCTTGATTTTCACGCCAAGACCGTGATGTTGGCTATGCCAGGATTACCGAGGTTAGAGTGGAGAGGTTCCTTAGAGTATACTCCCCACCGAGTCACTTCTTTTCTCAAGGCTCAGCGGATGGTTGAAAAGGGGTGTGATGCGTATTTGTCTTATGTGAGAGATGTTAGTGCTGAGACCCCTATAGCTGAGTCAGTTCCAGTTGTCAGGGACTATCCTGATGTATTTCCAGTTTATCTTCCGGGTATGCCGCCCAATAGAGACATCGATTTCGTCATTGACTTGTTGCCGGGCAGTCAGACCATTTCCATTCCTCCCTATCGCATGGCTCCTCCTGAGTTGAAGGAGTTGAAAGAGCAGTTGCAGGTGTTGCTTGACAAAGGTTTCATCAGGCCCAGTGTATCACCTTGGGGTTCTCCGGTGTTGTTTGTGAAGAAAAAGGATGGTTCGATGCGTATGTGTATTGACTACCGGCAGCTGAATAAGGTGACCATGAAGAACAGGTACCCATTGCCTCGCATTAATGATATCTTTGACCAATTAGAGGGTGCTAGGGTGCTCTCCAGGAGGATTATGATCAGTACTTGAGGACCGTGCTTTAGACTTTGAGAGAGAAGAAGTTGTATGCCAAATTTTTTAAGTGCGAATTTTGGCTTGATTCTGTGGAATTACTAGGCCATGAGATATCTTCGGATGGGATCAAGGTAGACCCGAAGAAGGTAGAGGCGGTGCTGAGTTGGCATAGACCGTCTTCAGCTACTGAGATCCGCAGTTTCCTCGGTTTGGCTGGGTATTATCGCCATTTTGTGGAGGGATTTTCATCCATTTCAGCGCCCATGACCAGACTGACCCAGAAGGGTGCACCTTTTATATGGAATGAGGAGTGTGAGGAGAGCTTTCAGAATCTCAAGACAGCCCTGACTTCAGCTCCAGTGTTAGTATTACCCACAGGTTCAGGGTCCTATACGGTCTATTGTGATGCTTCGAGGATTGGCCTGGAAGCAGTGTTGATGCAGGACGGTACGGTGATTGCCTACGCGTCCAGATAGTTGAAGGTGCATGAGGAAAACTACCCTGTTCATGATCTCGAGTTGGCAGTGATTGTTCATGCCCTAAAGATATGGCGTCATTATTTATATGGTGTTCCCTTTGAGATATTCACGGATCACCGGAGTTTGCAACACATATTCAGGCAGAAGGATCTCAATTTCGCCATCGTAGGTGGTTGGAGTTACTCAACGATTATGACATCACTATATTATACCACCCAGGGAAGTCCTATGTGGTGGCCGACGCCTTGAGTCGCCGAGCGGAGAGTTTGGGGAGTTTTTCATATCTTCCGGTAGTTGAGAGTCCCTTAGCCTTAGATATTCAGTCCTTAGCCAGTCAGTTCGTGAGGTTGAACCTTTCGGAGCCTTTCCGGGTTTTAGCTTGTGTGGTGGCTCGGTCTTCTCTTTATGACCGCATTCGAGAGCGCCATTATGATGATCCCCACCTTCTGGTCCTCCAGGATAGGGTTCGACGAGGTGACGCTAGGGATGTGACTATAGGAGATGATGGTGTGATGAGGATTCAGGGTCGAATGTGTGTGCCTAATGTTGATGGGCTTCGGAAGTTGATTCTTGAGGAGGCCCATAGTTCGCGGTATTCCATCCATCCGGGTACCGCGAAGATGTACCAAGATCTGAGACAACACTATGGTGGCGAAGGATGAAGAAGGATATAGTGGAGTTTGTAGCCAAGTGTCTCAATTGTCAGCAAGTCAAATGTGAGCATCAGAGACCGGGACTTTAGCAGATTGAGCTTCCAGATTGGAAGTGGGAGCGGATCACCATGGACTTTGTGGTTGGACTTCCTCGGACTTTGAGGAAGCAAGATTCTATTTGGGTGATTGTGGATCAGCTGAACAAATCAGCCCATTTCATTCCAGTGCTGACTACATATTCATCTGAGAGGTTGGCTGAGATTTATATCAGCGAGATTGTTTGCCTCCACGGTATCCTAGTATCTATCATTTTAGACAGAGGTACACAGTTCATTTCACGGTTCTGGAGAACCGTTCAGCAGGAGTTAGGCACCAGGGTAAATTTGAGTACAACTTGTCACCCTCAGACGGACGGGCAGTTTGAGCGCACGATTCAGATTCTCGAGGATATGCTCCGTGCCTGTGTGATAGATTTTGGAGGTTCATGGGATCGATAATTTCCTCTTGCAGAGTTTGCTTATAATAACAACTACCAGTCCAGCATTCAGATGGCGCCGTATGAGGCTTTGTATGGTTGGCTGTGCAGGTTTCCAGTGGGATGGTTTGAGCCGGGCGAGGCCCGATTGTTGGGTATAGACTTGGTTCAGGATGCCCTGGACAAGGTGAAGGTGATTCAGGAGAGACTTCGCACAGCTCAGTCCAGGCAGAAGAGTTATGTGGACTGGAAGGTTCGTGACTTGGCATTTATGGCTGGTGATCGGATTTTGCTTCGGGTATTGCCTATGAAGGGCGTCATGAGATTCGGGAAGAAAGGTAAGCTGATTCCGAGATTTATTGGCCCTTTTGAGGTGTTGCGATGTGTTGGGGAGGTTGCTTATGAGCTATCCCTGCCTCCCAGCCTAGTAGGGGTTCATCCGGCATTCCACGTCTCCATGCTCCGGAAGTATCACAGTAATCCGACTCATGTTTCGGATTTCAGCTCAGTCCAGTGGGACAAGGATCTATCTTATGTTGAGGAGCCTATAGCTATATTGGACAGACATGTCAGAAGGCTCACGTTGAAGGATATTGCCTCAGTCAAGGTTCAGTGGAGGGGTCATCCAGTCGAGGAGTCGACTTGGGAGATCGAGCAGGATATGCGGAGTCACTACCCTCATATTTTCACAGCTTCAGGTATGTCTCTACACTCGTTCTAGGACGAACGATCTTCTTAAGAGGGGGAGAATGTAACGACCCGGTTGGTCGTTTTGAGAGTTAGCGCCCCGATCCCCTAATAACTGTTTCTCCCATGTCTATTTATGTTATTTCAACTTGTCGGTGTATTGAGTGGTAAAATTTGGAGTGATTTTGGACGCATAGTCCATAGATGTGGATTTTAGCTTTTGAGATCAGGCCATAGATAGAGATGTATGAAGACGGATCCGGAATGGAATTCCATCAACTCCGTTAGCTCCGTTGGGTGATTCCGGGGTTAGGAGCGTGTTCGGAATGTGTTTTCGAGGTCGATTGTAGATTTAGGCTTGAATTGGCGAAAGTTAGAATTTCGGCGATTTCGGCCGATAGGTTTTTGATATCGCACTCGGAATAGAACTCTGAAAGCGACAGCAGGTCCGTAATGTCATTTACGACCTGTGTGCAAAATTTGAGGTCATTCGGATGAGTTTAGACGTGTTTCGGCATCGGATGTGAATTTTAGAAATTTCATAAGTTCTTCGGCTTGAATTTATGCATATTTGATGATTTTGATGTTATGAGATGCGTTTTTAAGGCTCGACCAAGTTTAAATGAGGTATTAGGGTTGGTTGGTAATTTTTGTTGAGGTCTCGGGGGCCTCGGGTGTGTTTCGGGTGCCCAAACGGGCATATTTGGGCTTAAGTCTTCTGCTGGTTTTGCTGGTTTTACAGCAGCAGGTGGTTGTTCTTTGCAATTGCATGAATAAGTCTGCGATCGCATAGGGTAAGTTGAGGCTGTCAGCAGATGTTCTTCGCAATCGCACAAGTCCAATCACGATCGCAGTGTGTGGGAAACTTGGCCTTCGCGATCGCATGACCTGGATCGTAATTGCGTAGTGTATCCATGGTCTGAGGGGGTTTCGATAATTGCTCTGTGCGGTCGCGAGGTCCCAACCGCGATCGCGTAGTTCTGGGACGTGAAGGTACGCGATCGTAGGCACATAGCTGCGTTCGCGTAAGAGGAATCCTGGGCGCGTGTGAGATTTCTCTCCGCGATCGCGACTCATTATACGCGATCGCATAGAAGAAATACCTGGGCAGTCCTTTAAAGACCCAAATACGAGGGTTTATGTTATTTTCACTATTTTTGAATTTGAGATCTTGGGAGGGACGATTTTTGGAGGCTTTTGCACCTGGGTAACTTGGGTAAGTGATTTCTATCCATTATAGATTAATTTCCATGATTCCAATCTTAAATCCAATCTTTAATTTCAAAACTTTTGGGTAGAAAATGGGAAAAATGGGATGAACTTCATAGACCGAATTATTGAGTTTTGATTGGGTATTTGACCTTTGAGAGATTCTTATATAATTAGACGCGTGAGTGAATGAGTGTCTGGAAAATATGATTTTTACCGATTTCGAGACGTGGGCCCGAGGGACGTTTTGGGCGAATTTCCTAATTTTGCGTATTAGCTTTGAACTTATTAGTTATTTTGTTTCCTTGAAATGATATTTACACTATGCAATCGAATTGGCTAGATTTGGGCCATCCGGAGTTGGATACTCGTGGCAAGAGTGTGGTATTGAGTTCACTAGCGCAGTCAAGGTAAGTGGCTTGCCTAACTCTGTGTTGGGGACTTCCCCTTACACATTTTTATACTGATTTTTTTACGTGGAGGCCGTGTACTTGAGGTGACGAATGCATACACGGGCTATTGTTGCTAAAATTCAATTTTTTCCTTCCATGGCATCACTCATTTTCATTCCTATATTACTGTTTCCTGTCTTAACTGGGTAGTTAGCTTAAGAATAAGCATGCCTACCTGTCCTTACTTGATTCCTCTTATTTGTTATTTGTTGCACCATGCTTAGGTAGTTTTAATTTATTCTTGCTTGTTATTTTTCCTAAACTGTTTAATTAAGCCGTATCTGACATACCTCTGTATTGCATATTTAAATTAGGACTACGGACCGAGATCCGGGAGCTTTCCCCCTCTACTGCATTGCATATTTTAATTGGGACTACAGACTAGATCCGGAAGCTTTCTTCCTGTACTGCATTGCATAATTAAATTGGGACTACTGACGGAGATCTGGGAGCTTTCCCCATGTACTGCATAGCATATTTAAATTGGGACTACGGACTGAGATCTGAGAGCTTTCCCGTTGTACTGCATTGCATATTTACTGATTAGATATATGTTGTGCTGAGTCGAGGGCTCTCTTTCTGTTATTAATTCTTCCAGTTTCCATTAATCCTGTTTATCATTGCTTATCTATATTTCACTGTTTAAATTTATAACTGACTTGTTTTAAAACTCAATAGAGCCTCAACTTGACCTCGTCACTACTTGACTGGGGTTAGGCTTGGCACTTACTGAGTACCGAATGTGGAGTACCCACGCCCTTTCCTGCGCATTTTTTCCCGTGTGCAGATCCAGGTACCAGCGCACAGCACTGTGGCTAGGAGTACCCTAGTAGCTGTTCAGGAGATCGCGAGGCAATTCTGCCGTGTCCGCAAAATCTCATGAGTCCCCTTCCACTCCAATATAGATATAGGAGATATATAAATACATTTTCCTTATTCCATTGTATAGAGCTATGGTAGTTCAGAGTTTGTTATTTTGTGACATTCCGGGTTTTGGGAAAGTAAAAGCTGTAAATGCCGAGCGGAAAACATTTATAGTATTTCTTCTTCTTTATTATTTCTATTATTATTTTGTCTTGTTTTCCACAAATTTCAGGCTTACCTAGTCGTAGAGACTAGGTGCCGCCACGAGACCGTTCAGAGGTAATTCGGGTTGTGACAGACGAACCCTCGGAACACTCAAAATAACATCAAAACACCAAATGAAATCCAAAATTCAAGCCTAAGGATTTCTAAACTTCAGAAATTCGCCAACGATGCCGAAACCACCCAAACCACGTCCGAATGACCTGAAAATTTGCACACACATCCCAAATGACACTACAGACCTGTTCCAACTTCCGGAATTCTATTCCGACCCCGATAACTAATTTTCCACTGCCGATCGGAAATCGCCAAAAATCCAATTTTGCCAATTCAAGCCTAATTCTACTCCGGACCTTCGAATGAAATTCCGAACATGAAACCACATTCTGCGATCCCAAATCACCTAATGAAGCTATCCGAGCCACAAATATCACATTCTGAGATCATTTACCTATAAGTCAACTTCTGATTGACTTTTTCAACTAAATCACCAACTTAAGAGACTAAGTGTCTCATTTCTCTCCACAATCACTCTGAACCTGAACCAATCAACCCAACGCAACACAATAGAGCTTAACCATACAAGAATGAAGCAGAAATGGGGAAAACAGGGCTAAACTCTCGGAACGACCGGCTGGGTCGTTACATTCTCCCCCTCCTTGAAAAACGTTCATCCTCGAACGGGTCTAGAAACATACCTGGAGTATCAAATAGGTGGGGATATCTGCTCCACATCTCCCGCTCGATCTCCCATGTGGCCTCCTCTACCGGCTGCCCTCTCCACTGCACTTTCACTGAAGCTATATCCTTAGACCTCAACCATCTGACCTGACGATCCAAAATAGCTATCGGCTCCACCACATAGGACATATCACCCTATAGATGAACCGAACTGAAGTCCAAAACGGGTCATAAATATACTTTCGAAGCATGGAAACATGAAATATCGGATGCACGCTCGACAAGCTAGGTGGAAAGGCAAGTCTATAAGCCACCTCTCCAACCCTCTGAAGCACCTCAAAAGGCCCAATGAAACGGGGACTCAACTTGCCCCTCTTCCCAAACCGCATAACACCCTTCATGGGTGACACCTTCAACAGAACCTTCTCCCCAGCCATGAAAGATACATCCCGGACCTTCTGACCCGCATAACTCTTCTGCCTCGACTGCGCAGTGTGAAGCCGCTCCTGAATCAACTTCACCTTATCTAAAGCATCCTGTATCAAATCTGTACCCAAGAGTCTTGCCTCACCTGACTCAAACAAACCAACCGGAGATCTATACCTCCTCCCATACAAACCCTCGTATGGAGCCATATGAATACTCGACTGATAACTATTATTATATGCGAACTCCGCGAGTGGCAGAAACTGGTCCCATGAACCCCCAAAGTCAATAACACAAGTGCGCAACATGTCCTCTAGTATCTGGATAGTGTGCTCGGACTGCCCGTCCGTCTGAGGGTGAAAACCCATGCTCAACTTAACCTACCCAACTCTCTCTGCACGGACTTCCAGAACTGCGATGTGAACTGAGTACCTCTGTTGGAAATGATGGAAATTGGAACACCATCCAGCCGAAATCTCCCTGATATAAATCTCAGCTAACCGCTCCGAAGAATAAGTAGTACCAACATGAATGAAGTGAGCGGACTTGGTCAACCGATCCACAATAACCCATGTAGCATCAAACCTCCTCAAAGACGGTGGGAGCCCAACTATAAAGTCCATGGTGACCCTCTCCCACTTCCAATCAGGAATAACCAACCTCTGATACAATCCACTGGGTCTCTGGTGCTCGTACTTGACCTGCTGGCAGTTGAGACATCGAGCTACAAATCCAACAATATCCTTTTTCATCTGCCTCCACCAATAATGCTGCCTTAGATCCCGATACATCTTTGCGGAACCTGGATGGATGGAATACCGTGAGCTGTGGGCCTCCTCATGAATCAACTCCCGAAGCCCATCTACATTAGGCACACATATCCGACCCTGCATCCTCATAACACCATCATCGCCAATAACTACATCCCTAGCATCACCTCGCCGGACCCTATCCTAAAGAACGAGCAAGTGTGGTTCATTATATTGGCACTCTCTGATACAGTCATAAAGAGAAGACTTAGAGGCTACACAAGCCAATACCCGGCGGGGCTCTGATAGATCCAACCTCACAAACTGGACCGCTAAGGCCCGAACATCAAGTGCTAATGGTCTCTCTGCTACTGGAAGATACGCTAGACTCCCCAAACTCTCTGCTTTGCGACTCAAGGCATCGACCACTACATTGGACTTCCCCGGATGGTATAGAATAGTGATATAATAGTCCTTGAGAAGCTCCAACCATCTCCTATGACGCAAATTCAGATCCTTCTGTTTAAACAAATGTTGCAGGCCACAATGATCAGTAAAAACCTCACAATGAACCCCATACAAATAATGACGCCAAATCTTCAAGGCGTGAACAATGGATGCTAGCTCGAGATCATACACCGGGTAATTCTTCTCATGAGTCTTCAACTGGCGCGAGGCGTAGGCGATCACCCTACCCTCCTGCATCAAAACACAACCAATGCCTATCCTCGAGGCATCACAATACATGGTATAAGAACCTGAAGCTGATGGAAATACTAACACTTGAGCTGAGGTCAAAGCCGTTTTGAGCTTCTGGAAGCTCTCCTCACACTCGTCTGCGCACCTGAACAGAGCACCCTTCTGAGTCAATTTGGTCAAGGGTGAAGAAATAGAAGAAAACGCCTCCACAAAATGACGGTAATATCCCACCATACCAAGGAAGCTCCTAATCTCTGTAGCTGAGGACGGTCTGGGCCAACTCTGCATCGCGTCTATCTTCTTCGGATCAATCTGAATACCCTTGCTGGACACAATGTTCCCCAAGAAAGCTACTGAGCCAAGCCAAACTCACACTTGGAGAACTTTGCATAAAGCTTCTCCTCCCTCAATCTCTGCAATACAACGCTGAAGTGTTGAGCATGATCCTCCTGGCTACGAGAATACACCAGGATGTCATCAATGAACACAATAACAAAGGAATCCAAATATGGCTGAAATATGATGTTCATCAGATGCATGAGCGCTGCGGGGGCATTGGTCAGCCCAAAAGACATCACCAAAAACTCATAGTAGCCATAACGGTTCCTAAAAGCCATCTTGGAAACATCTGTATCCCGAATCTTCAATTGATGGTACCCGGATCTCAAATCAATCTTAGAGAACAACCTAGCTCCCTGAAGTTGGTCAAACAAATTATCAATGCGAGGCAGAGGATACTTATTCTTGACTGTAACCTTGTTCAGCTACCTATAGTGAATACACATTCTCACGGAACCGTCCTTCTTCTTCACGAACAACACTGGTGCACCAAAGGTGACATACTAGGGCAAATGAACCCCTTTTCGAGGAGTTCTTGAAGCTTCTCTTTCAATTCCTTCAAATCCACTGGTGCCATATGATATGGTGGAATAGAAATAGGCTGAGTACCCGGCACCAGCTCAATGCCAAAATCAATATCCCTGTCGGGTGGCATGCCCGGAAAATCAGCAGGAAACACGGCTGGATACGCACGGACTACACGGACAGAATCGACAGTGGGAGTCTCAGCATGGACATCCCTCACAAAAGCCAAATAAGACAGACATCCTTTCTCTACCATACGCTGAGCCTTCAGGTATGAAATTACCCTACTAGGCACATAATCAATAGAACCTCTCCACTCGACTGTCGGACATCCCGACATCACTAAGGTCACGGTCTTAGCGTGACAATCTAGAACAGCATGACACGGAGATAGCCAATCCATGCCCAATATCACATCAAAGTCAACCATGATAAGCAATAACAGATCCACTCGGGTGTCCAGACCCCCAATAGATATCACACATGACCGATACACTGGTCCACAACAATATTATCGCCCACCAGAGTCGACACATGAACAAATATGACTAAGGACTCACGGGGCATATCTAGAAAGTGGGTAAAATATGATGAAACATAGGAGTACGTGGAACTAGGATCAAATAAGACCAAAGCGTCTCGGTGACAAACTGAAACAATACCTGTGATCACTGGTCATAGCATCTGGTCTGGCTGGAAATGGATAATGGGCCTGACCTTCACCATATCAACCTCCCCCTCTAGGGAGGCCTCTAGCTGCCTGACCCCCACCCCAGGCTGCCTGGGCGGGTGGTGAAGCAACTGGAGCTGATGTCCAGGGCTGACCCCTCTGTTGAGATGGACCCCCAAGAAAACGAGGACACTGTCTCTCATATGCCCAAACTCTCCACACTCGTAACAACTCCTCGGTGCTGGAGACGGTGAGTGAAGGGAACCCCTAGCACCAGGATAACCTCTAGAAGATTCAGGCATAGATGAGTCCTGAACCGATGGTGCTCGAGATGAACTCTAGGCTGGAAGAGCACTGAATGATGGGTGCCCCTGATGAAAATTGTAAGGACCACAACCAGCGTATCCACCACGATAACCTGAGCGGCCCGACTGAGCCTTCCTGAATGGACGGCCCCCGAAGGAACACCACCAAAACTACCAGATCCTCGAGTCCTCTTGGGCTCCCTCTCATCTCGCTCCTGGCGACGAACCGACTCAATCTCTCGGGTAATGTCAACACCCTTCTCAAAAGTAGCACGCAATACCCTCTCTCTGGTCATAAGAATATGAAGCTGATACAAGAGTCCATCCATGAATCTCCTGATCCTATCTCTCTCCATAGGGACTAACCAAATAGCATGACGGGCAAGCTCAGAAAACCTCATCTCGTACTATGACACCGTCATATCACCCTGTCGCAGCTGCTCAAACTGCTTGCGCAGCTCCTCTCTGCGGGACTGTGGAACATACTTCTCTAAGAAAAGAGTGGAAAACTGTTGCCAAGTAAGGGGCGCTGCACCAAAGGACCTACGCCTCTCATAAGCCTCTCACTAAGTGAATGTAGCTCCTGAGAACTAGAAGGTAGTAAATGAGACCCCACTGGTCTCCAATATCCCTATCGTACGAAGCATCCTCTGACACTTGTCTAAGAAACCCTGGGCATCTTCGCCCTCAGCGCCACTGAAAGTCGGAAGCCGAAGTATACCAAATCTCTCCAACCTGCGCTGCTCGTCGTCAGCCATAGCTGGAACCACAAAATCCTGGGCTGGTGCAACTGGCTGAGCTGGAACTGCCCCCGGGGTCTGAAGCCCCTGAATAACCTGCTCAGGTGTACGGGCAGCTGGTGTTTGAGTGCCTCCCCCGGCCTGAGAAGTAGCAGCTAAAGTAGAAACAACAACCGCCTGAGCAAGACCAGCGCATACGGTCAGAATCTGGGCCAAGGTCTCTTGAAGACCCGTAATAACAATAGGCACAGCTTGTGCCTGAGCTGGTCCCACTGGAACATCTGTGGCTGGGACCTGATCTGGAATGATAGGCGGGTCTATGGGCAACGTATCGGCAGCTGCGCAGACTGCACCTCTACCCCTACCACGACCTCGAGCGCAACCTTGACTCCTCATGGGACCCACTGGTGGTTGATCGCCCTGTCCGGAAGTGCATGTCCTCACCATCTATGAGAGAATGAAATAATGGAAGTTTAGTTTCCAGAATCACTAGATTCGCACGACAAAAATTCATGAAATGTGAGATTTTCCTAAGGGTTCTGCAGCCTCTCAAAGATAAGTACAGACGTTTTTGTACCGATCCGCAAGACTCTACTGAACCTGCTCATGATCGGTGAGTCCTATGTAACCTAGGTTCTGATAGCAACTCGTCACGACCCCAAGTCTAAACTGGCTGTGATGGCGCCTATCGTGGCAATATGCTAGCCAATTTACTGCATAATACAAGGAACTTTCCATTGAAATCAATAACGTGATTTATCATAAATCTTCCACTTTTAATATTTCACAAATGCGGATAATCAATGAAAACATATAAATAATATCCCCAAAATCCGGAGTAAACAGTCATGAGCAATTAAATGGAACAAAGAATCTTACACGCTTTCCTTAATACAACAAGTCTAGGAAAATGTAAATAGAGACAAGATGAAGAGGAGAGGTGGGGCTGCGAACGCCGTGCAGCTACCTCACAGTCTCCGACAAATTATTCACTGAGAATAATCAAATCTCACTCGATCGGGGCACCTGGATCTGTACACAAGGTGCAGGGAGTAACGTGAGTACACCAACTCAGCAAGTAACAAATATAAATAAGTACTTGAGTGCAGTGACGAGCTTTTAAAATCATATAAAATCCTATAATAAACATCAGTAGAAATTGATAAATCCCTACGTTCCGAAAGTTTCATAAAACTCCAGTTTTCCTTTTTCTAAATCTCATATAAAACGTTGGTTCAACATTTATCATTAGAGGCAAAAATGCAAAGAAGAGTGAAAACAGTAGTTTCATAACAAATAAGCCTTTCGGGCACAGTGTCACTCACAAATAAATCATCTCGGGCCAGCCTCTTAGTCACTCGTGACTTATCTCTCGTCAATCAACACTCACGCTCAATAGGTACCATATAATAACCGATGCGGCGTGCAGCCCGATCCATAAATAGTCGAGTGCGCTCATTAGGGGTGTACAAACTCCGGAGGGGTCCTTCAGCCCAAGCGCTATATCGCTGCGGCGTGCAACCCGATTCAATATATATATCACTGCGGCGTGCATCCCGATCCAATATATCTCGTTGCGGCGTGTAACCCAATCCAATATATATAGGTGTATAACGCTGCGGCGTGTAGCCCGATCCATCACTATACACATAATTCGGCTCTCGGCCTCGCTCAGTCATCACCCTCACAAGCCACTTGAGCAACTCACCACAAATCACGGGGACTCAGCCCAAAAATATCTTTCATTTGTCTGAAAACAGGGTGATAAACAGGAATGAACAATGAACAAGTATAAATCATGAATGAGATTATATTTTATATCAAAAAAAGTGTGAGAATAGTAGTAAAACACCCTTGAGGGTCCAAACAGGTCGGCACAAGGCCCCAAACATGGCATACATCCCAAAATATATTATAAATCTCTAAAATATGAAATGCCATATGATTTCAAATCAAATACGAGGCTTAATAGTCGCTACGGGATGGACCAAGTCACAATCCTTATCGGTGCCCGCCCACACGCCCGTCACCTAGTATGTGTGTCACCTTATTTATCAAAATAATACGAAATACCAGGGTTTCATACCGTCAGGTCTAGATTTACGTTCGTTACCTACCTCAAACCGGATGAAAAACTACTCCGCGATGCCTTTTCCCCTCGACTCGGCCTCAACGCGCCCCGAATCTAATCAAAACAGATTCATATCATCAAAATATGCTAAAGGAACAAAGCCCACTCGAAAATAACCAATTTACATCAAAAATCCCAAAATTGGCCAAACCCGACCCCCAGGACCACGTCTCGGATTCCTATAAAAATCACAAAACTAGGATCCTTACGCTCTCACGAGTTCATACATACTAAATACATCAAAATCGGACCCCAAATGGCCTCTCAAATCCCCAATTTATACTTTCCAATTTCAAGCCCTAATTTCCCAAATTTATCCACTAAAACATGATTAAACAATGGAATAATAGTCATAAACACAAGATACAAGGTCCAAGTAGCTTACCTCACTGAATACACTTAATTCCCCCTTGAAATCCCAGCTCTAAGCTCCAAAATCCGTCAACAATAGTGAAGAAATGAGTGAAAATTCGCGAAGGCAACCTTATATAGGTTCTGCCCAACACTCTCGCACATGCGACCCCGTGCTACGCACCTGCGGAAAATCCCTCGCAGGTGCGGATTCTCACTTAAAATGAATTTCTGCATCTGCGGTCTCCTACACACACTTGCGAGCTCGCAGGTGCGAGCCAATCTCCGCACCTGCACTTGATACACTCAAATTACACCTTAAAATAGTGTAAGCGGTGGATTGTCAAATATAATAACCCAACTAGGTTGGGGTCGAATCCCACAGAGAACAATATGTAGAAGATTAGGAATGTAAGAGAATTATCACTTATCGCGCAATGCCAAACACTGTAATTTTGGTTGTAAAAATATTTATATCTAAATGCAAAAATATAAACTAACCTAGAAAGCAAGTAAAATGATCAATGACTAGAAGTATGAATGCATCAGGAATTACACTCAAATAACGATCCAATGTATTTCACGATTTTACAAATATGAGTGAGTTTATATTAATTAGCCACGGATAATAAATGTTAGTTAGCTTTTTCCAAAGACTAACAAGACTCCCTAATTGAATTATTCATAACCCGGTTAAGAGATTAAGCACACCCGGATATGGCTACAAGTAGTTCAATCCTATTCCTAGGTAGAATCTATAAAATGAGGGTTAAAACCTCAAGTTCTTGTTAATTAATCTTTTCAACCCCAAATTATCTTTTCCAAAATTAATTCGGAGTTAATGGGCGAGTCCTAGGGTTAGCTAATCCCTTTGGAAACATTAAAGAACAAGAATAATTAAAGAAACATTAACTCATTTCATAAAAGATGAAAAATCATTCAATGCATAAGCACAACAAGGTATTTAATCCACACTTTAAACACGAATATTTCCATAAACAAGGATTAGTGTTGGAAATAAATACTACACACTTAAATACTCAATAAAAAGCAAGGAAATGAAGAAATAAATATAAATGGGTAAGAAATCCTTAACCACAAGCTTGAAATCTTCAAAACCCAAGTGTGTGTGCAAACCCTAGCTTCCGAAAATGTTCTCTCTAGTCTTCAAGACTCAAAATATGCTAAAACAATGCCAAAGATACTGAAAATATCTGTTAGGTCGAGTATATGTGGGTTTGGGGTTGGGAAAATGTGATTTTACAAATCTGTCCAGGTCTGATGCCCGTTAACCGCACCTGCAGACAATTCCTCGCATGTCGGCTCCGCAGATGAGGATACCATATCGCAGGTGCGATTCCAAGTGACATCACTCTTTTCCGCAGATGCAGACCAAACTTCCGCACCTGCGGTTCCGCAGGTGCATATACCACGTCGCAGGTGCGACCTCAGTACAATTGAGACAGTTTCGCAGGTGCAGAGCACTTCTTCGCAGGTGTGATGTCGCACCAGCGACCAAAAGTTCGCAGATGCGGAATCACTGAAGGCTTTTGTGCTTTTTCCACCAATTTGTGCTCAATTCCACTTCAATTCAACGCCAATCACTTCATGAAATCATTTCCCTGAAAGACGAACAATACACACCATAAATGACCTCATGTTAACATTAAATGATGCAAAATCTAGCGAAAAAGAGCTAAAATGAATGGTAAAATCACCACTCATCAACACCCCCAACTTAAAGCTTTTTCTTTTCCTCAAGCAAATCAAAACCAACAACTCAATGAGGTTCTACCATTTAAAGCACATGTCGTATTGCTATCATTTACAAATCATATTCTCCAACTAAGCATTATACTTATGGATTTGGTTGGTACTAATAATTAGGCTCAAGTATGCATCTTACCCGAATAACTCCCTCATTAAAAAAACTTCAAGAGGTGCAATGGGGTTTCAAAATAATCAAGTGACAAGAATAAGCCTCAAAGAGTGACTCAAAGCACTGTTCCACTACATATGCTTAGCTCATTCATTTCCGAATATATCAATTTCACCAATCCATTCTAATTCATGTGCCCTCATAAGAAAGAAAGTCCCAAAATCACCATATTTACAAGAACAACACAAGGGACAAATTCACAAAGACACTCACTCTCACAAAGAATTTCAAGTGTTACAACATATCAGGCCATAGGCTTGCCCTTATTTTAATTCATCGCTTTTTCAAGAACATTCAGTTAGAGATCCCGTAAGGACTTTTTTAAGCTTGTAATGTAGGCTTAGGGAAGGATTGGATAAACATTTGGGTACAAGTGACTACACCCTCCTTGAGCACTACTCACATTTTTCTTTCTTGTTTCCCTTTGTTTCTTTTAAAATCACATAGCCCTCATTGGCTCCTAGTTACCAACATCGAACCACCTTAAATATCTCTCTAATTTTCTTCAAGGCTCCATATTTTTATATATATGAATATTTATTTTTCTTTTCTTTTTCCCTTTTTTTTATATTCTTCTTTTGGAGCTTGAATAATTTCATGTGAACACTTTGAGGTATAGGTTCCTACACTCAATATACAACCTTACCAATTTCCAACTTGATACCGCACCCCCAACTTAGGCTTTTAGCCTCATTCTCAATGTTCAAGGAGGGACAGGTTCAAAAGAGGGAATTATTTTACAAAATGGGAAAGATTTTTAATGAGGTGACCAAAGAGAAGGTTAAAGGCTCAAATAGGGTAACTAGTGATAATATTTATTCAATTCTAAGCTTGAAAAGAAAAAGAGGTTTTTCAAATAACACAAAGAAGGCCTAAGGTCATTTCTCCAACTAACTGTAATTATCATTAGCATTGAACGACCAACCGGGCAAGTTCTAGATTATTGAGTAAACACAAGAATTATTTACACAAGCTCTAACACACATGGTACATGAACTAGTCAAGACAGATCAAGTTTACTTCCTAATAAGAGCATCTAGAGCAATATCATGTAACCTAGTGGGCAAAGAATCACTAAAAGAGCCAAAATTTTATCACACAAATTATTCTTTACCCTACAACTTATATATATTTATCTCTCTCTCTCTCTCTCTCTCACACACACACACACAAACACACACACACACACACACACACAAACACACACACACATATATATATATATATATATATTTTTTTTTTTCAATTTATAAACCAACATTCGGAGGAGTATTCTTAATTCACATACAAGAAACTAAATTTTTGTTAGTACCAAATAATCCAAAACCCTCCACCTAGGAAAACAAGACTAATTCCCTTAAGAAAGTCGTCACGCCATCTATCATAGGGAAAATCCATCCTGTTCACTTCAAAAATGTTCCTTGGAAAAGAACCGTAGCATAAAGAAAACCCAAGGAAATACTACCATATAGACAAAAATAAAAGAACAAAACTACTAAAGAGAGTGTTAAAATAAAAGCAACTAATACTAAAGAAGCAAAAATAATACAAACTAAAATCTACTAAAGAAAATAAGTAAAGAAAGATAAATAAAAATAGACTAATCACACCAAACTCAGCAAGAGCACATGACATAATAAAATAAGCCCAGCAAGGGCACACAATATCAATACAATAAGGAAGCCCGGCAAGGGCACATCCACAAAGTCATAGTACAAATACAATATGCTCCTAAAGCCACCCCCAACTAAATATATTGCAGTTTCCCCACTGCACAATATCAAAAGTAAAGCAAAATAGTTTGAGGGTCTCCCTGAGGTCTGCATCAGACTAGCAGACTGCAGGAGAAAAGGCCAATTAGTGCTGCTGAGAGATCTCCCCATTAGCATCCTCATCATCATCATCATCCTCAGCATCTGTCATGAACGAGTACTCCTTGCTATCCTCATCATCCTGAACTGGTATCCGCCTGCTCGGCTTCCCCCATTTAAAGATTGGTTTAATCCCTCTCCACATTTTTATCATAAATTTGCCCTTCTTTTTGTTCTTCTCCTTTTCTTTGTCAAAAGCTGACTTGAGGTCGACATGCGCCTTGCCCAAGCTGGTATAGGAGGTATCGAGCTGGGAAACAGATGCTGCCATCTTAGCCTGCGTATCAAACTAAGTCTGCATCTCAGCTCTAGATAAATAGTCGGGCGGGGGCTGGGAGTGTGGGGGCCCACTAGGGAGCTGTGACACTAACTCCCGAATGGATGCAAGCTGGGAGTTCATCTCCCCAAAAGGTGCCTCAGTTGGGGCAGTCTGTGAGGAGGATCCAGCTTCTGCAGTAGTGGTGGTGACCTTCCTTTTTTTATGTTTCAGCACACTACCTGCACCACTCTCAGTGGGTGGAATGGCTTGTCTGCCGGTATCCAATGATCTCCCTCCCGTTCATCGACCTGTGCATGCCGACATAGCTCTGTAATCAATGACGGGATCATCATAGATATGCCACTCTGAAGCACATATTCCTTTGGCTCCCGCACAATGTAGTGGCCGACATTCACAGGGATGTCATCCAGGATACAAGCAATCATCAAAGCTCTGGCATAGGGGACATCAGACACATTCCCCGAGGGGGATACTCTGCTCGCAATTATATATAGCCACATCTTTGCTTCAGGTTGAACGGGTCGGGGAAGCCCCTGATGCAAGCTCACTGGAATTGCTGGAAATTGCCAGTTTCCGCACTTGCGGAACTTTAGTCGCAGGTGCGTTTGCGCATCTGAGATGAAATGGGTGCACATGAGGACTTTGCTCAGTGGACCAGAAGTCACACCTGCGAAGAAGGACTCGCAGGTGCGAGGCCACATTTGCGGAAGATATTTTCGCGCCCGCGGAGTTCGTCCAAGGGTTCAGTGCCTAGAAACTTTTGACTATTTTTCTATTTGGGGCATGGCTTTGAACACTAATCTGTACTCAAGACTTCCAGATTAGTGTACCAAATTGAGTTCTAACTTCGTTAACACTGAAGCTTTGGTACCTCGCTCAAAATTTTCTTTTGGACCATTTATCAAACATGTTACATGCAGTGTAAAATCCCTTCTTCTTCACATAATTTTGGTACTCAGACTTCCCACAATTTTGTTTTCATTTTCAACAGCCCACACTATCCTACTCTCAACCAATTTCCTCACCCTATATTTAGCCTAAATCAGAGGGGCTTAAGAGAGGAAGAAGACAGAGCAGGGAAAGCAATGAGAAAAATAGAGAAGAAAAAGAGAGAGGAGCCAGGAGACATTACCTGTGTAATTGTGCGAGATCAAGGCCTTACTTGAGAGATGCGGGATGCGAGATGACAGATGAGAGGAACAGAGAATTTTATTTTTTTCTTTGAGTTTTTGGGCATAAACACAGTGACCTATTGAAATGAGGGTTAGGGGGTTTTCTTTTCACGAGTTCCGCACCTGTGAAAAAATGTGACGTGCCTGCGAGGGCGGACGTGCGCAAAGAAACATCGCACCTGCGCAAACTCCGCACCTTCACTCCTAATTCCGCTGCTGCGAGGCCGCACCTGCGGCTTACCTGACCGCAGGTGCAGAAATGCCTGGGTTCAGTAATGTATTTCTTAGCAGCCATTGTTTTGGTACATTCCCGTTCTCAAAAATTCGCAACTTAGCTCTAAAAAATCTAAAACTTGGCAGATTAGTGCAAAATAATATACTAAGCTATTCTAAAAATAAAATTTCGAACATGACCAAAAATTTTGAAAATGATGGGTTGCCTCCCACCAAGCGCCGCATTTAACGTCGTGGCACGACGCAAGTCAACTTTACAACTTTTCTCGCCACTTGGACGATATGAACCAGGCACCTAACTTGGAATCAAGCTTGTGATAACGAACGGTGGGGGTGGTAAGTAGATGACCAAGCCAAGCATTAAATTCTTCATTTTGCACTTCTTGGCTTTCATGTGAGGAATGACGTTTTGCTTTTTTGTTCTTTCAAATTGTAGAATGTATGGTATTGGTAATTCCTCCTCGAAATCCTTCATTGACTCATGTAGTTCAACTTCCATATCACCACACAATTCCAATGTTGAAAAATGCTTGGAATGTGACTTCAAACCTCCAACTTGCAATTTTTTTTCCAGATTTCGACATCCTTTTCCCCCCCAGACTAGAGTCAAGTTCAACCAAATTGTCATTTATACCGGTTGAATCTAATTCCTCCTTTTTCTTGGAACTACTAATACTCATGGAGTCGGTTGGCGGATGTTCAAGTCTTGATTCCTCGAGGTAAAACTCACTTTCTTCCTCGGAATTGAACTCTTCTTGGCTTCCTTCCACACTTTCAAGTTTAGAGGCATAATGAGCCTTCATTAATGATTTCATTTGATCCTCCAAAGTACGGATATGCTCATCATTTGAGTCACATCATGTTTCAATTCCTCGAGTGCAAAGTTGTGCCTCTCCTCATTTTCAAGAATGGCCTCCAACATGAGCATCATCCTCTCATTTTGAGCATTTGAGAGTTCTTCTTGGTTTTGATCAAATGCCAAGGAAGGATTTTCAACTTCAACCTCCAAGGAAGGTTCTTGGCTATCACTCACCTCCAAGACTTTTTGAATCCTTAAAGCTTCAATCATTTCATCCATTTGTGAGTGCAACCTTTCAAGTGCCAATTCATTTTGGAGACTATTCTCCAAAAGTTCCTCCAAGGCATTTTGCTCTTTGTTTCCTTCTTCAAGTAAGCACTCCAACATGATCTTTAACTCTCCATTTCGGCCATGCTCAATTTATTTCACTTCCTCATCCCAAAAATTTTTATCACAAGAAGTAGAATCATCATAGTGGGGGATATGGGAAGGGACAGACAAACAAACACAATCATACCAATGACCATTTGGGCAACAACACTTATCACAAATACTCCACTCCTGGGTTTGTGATTGTGCGCACAATCTACCCCCGGGAGAATTTAAACAATTTTTCCACGAGTGTGGTCCTCCATAATAAGGACAAAGGTCATCAAAGTATGAACAACTACCATCCGACCAATCTTCATTATATGATGCCATTTTTTTTTCTTATCAAAAATTAAGAAAATAAACAAGAAACAAACAAGAAAAATAGACCAAGGTAAGAAAAATAATTACACAAATATTCACAAGTTTGGACCAAAGCACATATGCTTATTTCTCAAACAACCTAAATTACGCCAATTGTTCCCCGGCAACGGCGCCAAAGTTTGATATGCTCAAATTACACCTTAAAATAGTGTAAGCGGTCAATTGTCAAATATAACAACCCAACTAGGTTGAGGTCGAATACCACAGAGAACAATATGTAGGCGATTATGAATGTAAGAGAATTATCACTTACCGCGCAATGCCAAACACTTAGATTTTGGTTGTAAAACTATTTATATCTAAATGAAAAAATATAAACTAACCTAGAAAGCAAGTAAAATGATCAATGGTTACAAGTAAGAATGCATCCGGAATTACACTCAAGTAACGATCTAATGTATTTCACTATTTTATAAATATGAGTGAGTTATATTAATTAGCCACAAATAATAATTCTTAATTAGCTTTTTCCAAAGACTAACAAGACTCCCTAATTGAATTATTCCTAACCCAATCAAGAGATTAAGCACACCCGGATATGGCTACAAGTAGTTCAATCCTATTCCTATGTAGAATCTATAAAATGAGGGTTAAAACCTCAAGTTCTTATTAATTAATCTTTCCCAACCCCAAATTATATTTTCCAAAATTAATTCGGAGTTAATGGGCGAGTCCTAGGGTTAGTTAATCCCTTTGAAAACATTAAAGAACAAGAATAATTAAAGAAACATTAACTCACTTCATAAAAGATGAAAAATAATTCAATACATAAGCACAACAAGGTATTTAATCCACACTTTAAACATGGATATTTCCATAAACAAGAATTAGTGTTGGAAATAAATACTACACACTTAGATATTCAATACAAAGCAAGGAAATGAAGAAATAAACATAAATGGGTAAGAAATCCTTAACCACAAGCTTGAAATCTTCAAAACCCAAGTGTGTGTGCAAACCCTAGCTTCCAAAAATGTTCTCTCTAGTCTTCAAGACTCAAAATATGCTAAAACAATGCCAAAGATACTGAAAATATCTGTTAGGTCGAGTATATGTGGGTTTGGGATTGGGAAAATGTGATTTTACAAATCTTTCCAGGTCTGATGCCCGTTAACCGCACCTGCAGACAATTCCTCGCAGGTGCGGCTCCGCAGATGCGGATACTATATCGCAGGTGCGATTCCAAGTGACATCACTCTTTTCTGCAGATGCGGACCAAACTTCCGCACCTGCGGTTTCGCAGGTGCAGATACCACGTCGCAGGTGCGGCCTCAGTACAGTTGAGCCAGTTTCGCAGGTGCGATGTCGCACCAGCGACCAAAAGTCCACAGGTGCAGAATTACTGATGTCTTTTGTGCTTTTCCCACAAATTTGTGGTCAATTCCACTTCAATTCAACGCAATCACTTCATGGCATCATTTCCCTGAAAGACGAACAATGCACACCATAAACGACCTCATGTTAACATTAAAGGATGCAAAATCTAGCGAAAAAGAGCTAAAATGAGTGGTAAAATCACCGCTCATCAGCGCTCCCAGGCTAGGTTCCCTACTTCAGCATCTGCGCAAGGTCTTCCGCACCTAGTCCTTCGCACATGCGGCTCCCCATCCGCAGGTGCGGCCACACCAGAAGGCCTGCACCAGCAGCCAATTTGCTACATGTCCAACTCCCAACCATCCGAAAATCATCCGAGATCAATCCCGAGCCCCTCGAGGCCTCAACTTAAAGTACAAAAAGTCATATATCAATATACCGTCTTAGTCGAACCCTCAGAACACTCAAAATAACATCAAAACACCAAATTAAATCCAACATTCAAGCCTAAGAATTTCTAAACTTTCGAAATTCGACAACGATGCCGAAACCACCCAAACCACGTCCGAATGACCTGAAAATTTGCACAAACATCCCAAATGATACTACAGACCTGTTCCAACTTCAGGAATTTTATTCCGACCCCGATAGATAATTTTCCACTGCCGATCAGAAATCGCCAAAGATCTAATTTCTCCAATTCAAGCCTAATTCTACTCAGGACCTCCGAATGTTATTCCGAACACACTCCTAAGTCCCAAATCACCTAATGAAGCTATCCTAGCCACAAAAACCACATTCTGAATTCATTTACCTATAAGTTAACTTCCGGTTGACTTTTCCAACTAAATCACCAACTTAAGAGACTAAGTGTCTCATATCTCTTCACAACCATTCCGAACCCGAACCAATCAACCCAACGCAACACAACAGAGCTGAACCATACAAGAATGAAGCAAGTATGGAGTGTGAGCATGTGATTTTTACTCGCCGTATCGTCCTATAAAAATCCCAATAAATCAATTGATTTTATGAATATTGATTGATTCTTCAGTAATTAATTGTGAATTATCTGAAATTCATCTTTCAAAAATCATCGAAATTCTGCATTATGAAATTATGTCTTATAATTATTTAAACGATAGACAAATGATGAATATTTGACGTAATGTAGTTTTTAATAGTTAATTGCTACAGAAATTAATCATCTTTTATTCGATAAAACACGGGTTGGATTAGGAGCATAGAATTGGTCGTGTCATTCTTGATTAATCTGTAAATAAATAAGGATTAAGTCAATTACTAC